>JAZKJV010001595.1:0-306416 GCA_037367405.1 Ottelia alismoides
TAGGCATCAATCAAGTAGTTATCACCTTTATAATTCTCAACTAGGGTATGCAGTGAAATATAACATTTATTGTGTGCAACAGCACATTCCATTAGTCTAAGGTACAAGAATAGAGAGAATTAAGTCATATAATGCTATATTATATTAGAACAACTTGGTCATGCATTGAGTATACATCCAACTAGGCCATGCTCTTTTAAGCTAACAAACAACAATATAAGGGAAGATTATACATTTAAAGCATATTACAATATAGGAAATATAATCATGTCATAATTCACATAATTATTTGAAATTTAGGAATTTTTTCTTTATCATAATTTGTTAGTATGTTAGGTTTGGCTACAATCTTCCAAGAAAAATGAAATCTCATCACTTAGCTAGGGGGGCTCCTTTTCAAATCTTTTAGGTTTTTTTTCTTTGTGATTATATGGCTACTTGGATAGAGCTTCCATGGACTAGAGCATATCATAGCCTTATGCTCCATACCATATTCCATCTTAAAACAAATATACATCATAATACATATATCTCGGCTCGTGCATTGATATGAACCCCTTAAATTACCACATATAGGACTAAGGCTCTTAATATGTATGAGGTCCTCCGAGTTATTATATTTACAACTAACCTAATCCATATTTACATCAACATTTTAGCATTGTTATGGTTCACATAGTTGTATCATCCTAAATCGTCTTTCAATGCAATACATATCAAAATAAACATGTAAAGCTACTCATATTTCATTCATTAAGGCTTCATGAGCATCCCATAGCTTTATAAAAATAGTGTATAATGCATATATAATCATGTATAATCATTGAGGATAACATACATTATTAAGTATACTTGAATAGCAATATCATGGCATTGCATTCTCATATTCATTCATAACTTATATCAAAAATAGTGGCAATCATGAACTCAACAAGCATCTTGCAGATGGAACTTGAGCATGCATATTTAGACATTTAATCAAAGTAATTAACACTTCATTATGTCATCATATCTAATTTTATACTTGCATTTATGTAGAATAAACTGACATAAATGCTATGGGCAAACAATGGCTTAAGCATCTACTAACATTGGCCTAACCATCTCTATATTATATTGTAATCATCTACTGAAATCATGGTTAACTCACAATGTTTAGGCACAGTCATGGCATGTTCAATCATTGAGCACATAAATTCTTGTATTTGGTCAAGCATTAATCCATTCATACCATCGTATCCATATATTTATTGCAAAAAAAACTACTTAGTATAAAACATGATTAAGGTAGTAACTATTTCTCATTGGATAGTGATTAAAATATCCACCAAAAGTTAGAAAAGTCTAATTATATAGGAGAACATGCTTATATGTGTTAGATTAATAATCTAATTTTCCCACAATGTCACTGCGCCATTACTAATCAACTAAGAGATCTCTTAGTGGACAAATCAGAAGATTAGTTTAGTAATAAATATATTAACCAACTTAGCGAAGGCATTGGTCCACTACAGAGAGTATTGATCGACTAGAAGGAGTTGCGGTCGATTAGAAAGGATCATGATCAGTTAACCCTAAGGCATGGTCAACTAAGATGGCCATGGCAGTCTCCATTGGTCGACTAACTCCGCGTCCTAATTAACTTAGTCTAATTAGTTGACTAACCTTTTGGCTAGGCGACTAGTCAAATCAAGTTGTAGATTTTAGTGATTGTTCTTGAATGTTTATGTTAATATGACATAGTAAATGATATCTAATGATCATGGAATTCTCTACATCAATAAAGCATAATGAAATCTTTCAATGTATATAGTTAGATTATTTTAATCAAAGCATGAAAATCAATGTTGATTTGATTAACAAAGGCACTTGAAAAAATATATATTCAGTTGATAGAATTTATCTCTATTCAGGATTGAGGCCAAGGAAAGTATATTTTGTAATTCTAAAATCACCAAAATGTTGTGGAAAGGTGGAAACACAACCTAAGTACCAAAATAAAACAAAAAAAACTTGAGGATCAAGGATTCTAGGTGGTTTAAGTGAGTACTCTACCTTCATGACATTTGTCCTCTTATCATTGATGTTCTTTGCAAATCCTTTGAGGATTGTGAGTCCAAATTGTAGTACTCATGGACTAGAACTTAGTTAGAATCTAAATATGAGAATCAAGTACCAAAAGAAAAGTATTAAGGGATGCTTATGTTCAAACAACATGATTAAGACTTCCAATAACCTTTTATGCCCTGGAACTCTTCTTCCTTATCTTCTAATGCACAAAGGATACTCTTTCCTCTTATGTGGAGTTTGGGGCAAACAAAATTGATAATATACTTCTCTTTAACCCTAAGAGCATTTATAAAGACAAAACTAATGGGAGACAAAATGTGATATTAGTTTTCCAAAAGAGGTGTTTTACTCAAGAGTTACCTTCTCTTATTACCTCTTAAGTCCTAACTACAAAATAAAAGCCTTTGGTGGGTTTGGAACCCAAGAACACTAACTCTCGACCCTAAGGTACTAACCAACTCATGTAATTCTACTTCATCTCATGTTAATTAAGTCTCTTTATTTTTTTATTTTTAATAAACAAGGGATCTCTTTACATCCTAATTTTATAATCTAGAAGGGTTATGTGGACTTCCTAGTCAAGTCAACTTGACCCAACCGAGTAGTAAGAAGAAACTTAATAATTTACATCTCCAATGTTATAATCTTAATAACATTATAAGAACTTCGTCGCCAAACTTAAGGCAAACGCAAGACAAATAATAATTTGAAAGAAGATTGGACCAATTATTAGAAGAATAATGATCATAAAGAAGAATAAACTAGGTCTTGGAGCTAACTCAAAAAACTTTACGTACTCGACATAGATCATATACGATTCAATAAATCGATGTTGCCTTCTTAGTATATTTGAAGGGTTTTCCATTAGGTATGGGAATGGACAAGGTTAGTGTTAACTCAATATAAGGCGTCTTATTTTGTCATCTTTACTTGTCATCTTTACTTATGTATAACTTAGGATAATCGGAGGCGGGAGATTCAATGGTATGAACCCATTGTAGAGGACTGTAAGACTTCTAAGCATAGAAATCATTAATTTAAAGTTTTAGACATGATCCAATGTCCAAATGAGACAAATGATAACTCTATCTTGTAGTATTGATCGAGATTTTTTATAGAGCCTAAGAACATTGAAATCAGAGCTTGTATGAGGAAGTTACATGAAAAATACGAACAGTTTACGGCTTTGGATCCAGACGCGGATCCGACTAAGCCGGAGCATATATAAGGAGATGCGCCCAAGTGGTCTGGATATCTAGACCATTTGCCCTCGTCGGAGCACTGCCACCCTTCGCGAGAGCTACGCCACCGGAGAGATTTTCGGCAGTTGATCGAAGATCTGAGGACACCATTTCGAAGATCTCGGAGCATGGAGTCGCATGGTGGGCGTAGAAATAGCTAAATGTCACGGAACAACCGTTCCAGACGAGGGCGCATCATGGGGATGACATTGAGGTACGATGTTTTCCTTCCATTTGTTGTTAGATTCACTATGTTTTTATACCACTGGGTTACGGGGATACGAGCTACCTATTACGGGATTTTTATCATGTTTCATCGCATTTTTTACACGACGGGTTTCTTATGCATCGCATTTTGGCTTTTCCGACCAATTCGTGGTTGCATGCTTGATTCGAGTAGATACTCTTGATGTGGGTGTTAGCAGAAACACAATTGTCAAGGTACGATCGAAATTACTTTTTATATGATTGATCATCCATGATCGATCATTCCTTAAGGTTAATCGATCATTTGGCCTAAATGATAAATCATGTTTAACTTTATTATCGATCAGTATTTATCAATCATTAAATTTTGATGATCGAATATTTTAGGACAGTGGATCCATTTGGACTTGAAAATTATGAAATTTGACTCTGAAAATGATGTAATCCATGTAAGACATTAATATATATGTTAAAATTTCTGAATTATTGAAATAAATGGATAATCAAGTGAATTGGGTATGGTTTAACCTTAAATTGGGAATAAAGGATGTTAATGGATCCGATGAGGTCCGTGAAGGATGAGCTTGAGCGTAATTACATACACCTTTAGATCTGAGTTAGGACTCTTAGGATCAACGGTTGATTTTCCTGATATAGTTCCAATTCCATGCCACGAAGTCTGACTTTCACTGGCATGGTGGTAACTTGGAGTAGCGCCGCCAAGGGAGGGGCATGCACCCTTGGGGGTCTCGGGTAGAATTAGTTGACCGCGACCCCAATAGGTCGTTAGTCAGGGGACATGCTACTTGACGCACCGGTATGCCCTTTTTGTCCACTGTCGGACGTGGTTTACAGATGTGTGGTGCCAAGTAGTTTTGGTTGGTTGTCTGTGCCCCACTTCTTTCACTTAAGGCTGATATTTAGGTAGTAGTTGATGTAGGCCACCTTGATTAGTATCTAAGTGTTAGCCTTAAGCGAGAAGTCTTGGAGTTGTGGTTTACCTGAAGGAGAAGGTTCATGATGTTTCAAGCAACATTAAAAGCGGTATGTGTATGTGTTTGGACAAGCCACTGAACACTAAATAAGCGGTATGCGGGGGCATATGCGTGGTATATGTGGTTCTACAGTTTTTTAATTTTAATTCCAAAATAAATAAATATCTATGAATAATATTACTACTGAATTTATGTATCTAAGTGGAGTTAAAGAAAATCTAAGAAAGTTGGTTCATGTTAGATGGTTGAGTATATGCTTTTAATTGTCTAACATAAAAACATTTAACCATAAATACTTCACATATTAGATGATGCATAATAACAAAACTTCATTACACATACATGCGCTACATGAGCAAAACCTGCATCGGCATATATTAAAATATTTGATGATACATTGCATATACTCATGAAAATAAAACATGAGGTAAACATAAAATATTGCATATATATAATGGTATAATGCATTGCAATTGCATACAAATGCATGTCATATTCTTACAATTGAATGGAGGAAGAGGCGGATCTACGGAATTAGCATCTGAATGAGAGGATTGGGAAGTTGGAGACGTTGGAGCAGTATGGGGGCATATACGGGATATGCGAGGTATATGCATGTCGCATATTCAAGAAGGGCGCATAATGAACCGATTCATGAAATCGGTTCGGTCTGCATGCTGCACAGGCATATGCAGCCGCATATGCGGGTCGTGCGCCCGATTTCATGAACATCGATTTTAGGACTACACTTCTGGGGTGATTAGATATCAATGGTGAGGTTGACACATGATAAAGTGTGGGGTTTGACTTGGCACATGGTTAAAGTGTAGGGATTGGTTTAGCACACATTAAAGTGTGGAATTAAATGATTCGGATCAAGGTTAATATCACAAGGATAAGAATAAGGATAGAGATCAAGGATCTAAGTTTTCTAGCCAGTTTCAATGAGGCGTGGTTTTACACGGTTACATGCTTTTATACACTTTCTAGCTTTTAGGGGTTCTTTCTTGGCTAGTTTCTTTAGCACCGTACTGGACAACGTTGCTCATGATGTACCTACTTTTGTGAATTTGACAAGTCCTCAAGAGCATCCACAATGGTGAGCGGCTTGGCCGGTTCAGTTCTGTTGTTGTTGTTTAGTTACTTTTGATTATGTATAGTTTTGTAGTTTTTACCATTGTCTTTACTTGTACTCTTTTTGAGAGGTGTATATCATATGTGAATGTACATTATAGTAATGCATGTATTTGACATTGTTGTATGATGAATGTTAATGGAAAAAAATTACTGCATTTTCTACTGTCTTTTTATGCTATGCTTCTAGCTTTCTTTATTTACTTTGAATGTGGGATTGGTTTACATGGATTGGATTGTCGAGTATCAAGGTCCTAGGGAGATGGAGGACATAGTTTAGTATTAGAGCAGTGATACTCCATTCCATTTCACGTATGTAATTCTTCAATGGAATTCGAAGCAAAAGGTTGTGTTCGAGAGTTTTTTGACCCGACATGAATAGCACAAAAATAGTAATATACATATCCATATATATCTCTTTCTTTATGTAGAACCATGTTGCCTTGCGTGGATCCTGATAAGGCACAACAGTTGGCTTTCCTCATCCAGCCCATGCAGGACATGCAACATCTCCAGGAGGCAATTAAGTAGAGGCTACATCGGTAGGATGACTCGTCCTATCACCCTTCTTGAGAGGAGGAAGATAGTGTACATAGGCCAATCTCATTGGAGCCAGGGTCATTAGGGGATGCAGATGCATTACATGTGTATCAAACCACATACACCTCATACCAATGATAATACATGCCACAGTTCTTTGGTACCTACCTCCGTTCTTTCTGTCATCACCGCCCCCATTCTTGGACCAAGTGGGGCCTCGGCTTTTCGAGAAATAGCGGAGTACTGGTTCAATACTAACTGGCATTCATCCACAAAGCCAATACCTCCACAGGTGTATAGCGAGCGGCGAGTACGGGGAGGACTCAGACAGCAAGCAGTCAGTGCTGCAGCTACACAGGCATCAGCTCATGTCGCCCCGGCAGAACAGAGGAGGAAGAGCTTTAGATCAAGCACATATCCAAAGTTCTGGGGATGATTCATACACCAGTGAAGAGTTGTGACATTTGTTGAGTTCTCTTTGGTTGGATATGCAGAGGTATGGTGACATGCTATCCAGGAGCATTTGACAGAGCCCATCACTTAGGATCTCTTTGTGATGAAGTTTCGCAGTGAGTTCTACCCCGAGAATTAGGTAGAGGAAAAGAGGTCACAGTTTGCTAAGTTGATGAAGGGATCAATGACGACCCAGGAGTACCTGATACGATACACAGATATGTCTCACCATTCTCAAGCCACTATAACCTATCCACGACAGAACATGCGGAAGTTCATACGTAGTATGTGCCAAGAGGTACATGATAGGATCTCTACCTTGGATATTACCTCCATCATGAAGGTGACTACCAAGGTGACAAGATGGGAGGCTACACAAAGCCAAGCACCATGAGGACATGCAC
Source organism: Ottelia alismoides (assembly GCA_037367405.1). Classification (NCBI taxonomy): domain Eukaryota; kingdom Viridiplantae; phylum Streptophyta; class Magnoliopsida; order Alismatales; family Hydrocharitaceae; genus Ottelia; species Ottelia alismoides. Next base: position 7,045 of record JAZKJV010001595.1, read on the forward strand.
ACTTACCACACTTACCGCTTAGCCGAGTTGTACGCTGAGACTTCTCTCTTTTCCGTTGAGAGCGTCGCTATTAGCCCACAATTGTGACCCAGTCAGCTGGTGGATCTACTTCTTCTCCCGCCTAGAGGCATGCATTAACCAGTCATAGTGAAGGACTCTCTCACTCCCCAGCACTTGTTTAGAGCCGCAGATCTAGGGGAGGTAGTTTGGTTTCTGGAGGCACACTTTCTCAGCCAGGCATGAGTTGTTTCTACTGCAGACAATTGGGCCACTTCAAGGCCCAGTATCCATACCGTACCAATAGGTTCGGTTATCCAGCAACAGAGTGGGAGATCAGCAGGACCATCCAGACAGTTCCAAGGATTGGGTTTCTGTCGTGGAGATTAAGAGTCACAGAGCACTCCACAACAGTTATTCACCACCGCAGGATCTAGCGCACTACCCCTACGATGCTAGTTGAATGCCATGACACGGAGCGGGGACATGCCTCCGGAACAGTCGTCCGATGTATGGTTTCAGTAGTTGGAGTTCCTTTACATTCACTATTTGATTCAGGAGCTACACATTCTTTTCTTACACATTGTATGGTGCCCACTTTGGTCAAGTCTATGGCAAGTGTACCTACCCCATATTACACCAAGGGCTCAAGGGGCAGTTGTTCATCATTCGACAACCATTCGAGGATGTAGCCATACATATCAGTGGGCATGAGATGCATGCATTCTTAGTGTTGATCAAGTTAGAGGACTTTGACATCATCTCAGGCATGAACCAGCTCGAGAGGCACCAAGCATGCATTGGGAAGCCACTTACCAGGAGTATCAACCTTCCAGTTCAATAGACATACACTGGGTACATGGGTTGAGTACATATCCGCTATGAGAGCGCAGGAATACCTCAGTCAGGGATGTGTGGGATGCCTTGCAAGCATTGTTAAAACATCCACTCAGGACAAGATGATCGAGGATGTTTGGGTAGTACATGAGTTTTCTGTCATATTCCCAGATGATTTACCTTTACTACAACCCAGTAAGAGAGATAAAGTTTGAGATCACTATGTTTCCAAAGACACATCATAGCTCTATCCCTCTATATAGGATGACATCCGCCGAGCTAAGAGAGCTCAAGGTGCAACTACATGAGCTGCTAGAGAAGGGATTCATTCACCTGAGTACATCACCATGGGGAGCAGCAGTTCTCTTCGTCAAGAAGAAGGATGGATCCATGAGACTTTTCATTGACCACATGTAGTTGAACAAGCGGGAGGTAAAGAACCGTTATCCTCTCCCACGGATTGATGGTCTTTTTTTATCAATTGCAGGGAGCAATGATGTTCTCCAAGATCAATCTACAATCTGGATATCACCAGTTGAGGATCAGATAATCATATGTGATGAAATCCGTCTTTCGTACAAGATATGATCACTACGAGTTCGTGGTGATGCCATTCGGATTCAGGAATGCACCTTTCGGATTCATGGACTTGATGAACCGAGTCTTTCATCGACAGGTTCATGGTTGTGTTCATTGATGATGTTCTAGTCTATTCCCATGATGAGCACGAGCACGGGCATGAGACACATCTCCGCACTGTGGTAGACACACCCCGAGAGCATCAGGTGTATGCAAAATTCAGCAAGTATGACTTCTAGCTTTCTGATATGGCATTTCTAGGCAGCGTGATTTCGAGGGGCAGGGTGGCAGTTGACCACGCTAAGTAGAGGCCAATTTATCTTGGGAGAAACCAAAGACGATTACAGAGATTCACAGTTTTCTTGGCCTAGTTGGTTACTACAGACGATTTGTCAGGAGATCCTCTCAGTTGGCATTACCCTCACATGACTGAAATGGAAGGATGTGCCATTGGTCTAGAGCGACAATTAGGAGCTAAGCTTTCATACGCTCAAGGAGCGGTTGATACTACTCCCATTCTTACCCTTCTTTCTATGACCTTGGATTTCGCGGTTTATACATATGCTTCCAAGGAAGATTTGGTTGTCGTACTTATACAAGTGGGACATGTCGTAGCTTATGCATCTTGACATCTGAAGAGTCTCGAGCGCAACTACCCCATCCATGACTTGGAGTTGACAGTTGTAGTCTTCGCATTTAAGATATGGCATCACTATTTATATGGGGTGACATTCGATATTTTCACGTATCACAAGAGCCTCAAGTACATCTTCGACCATCGAGAGCTGAACAAAAGGCAGAGATGATGGGTAAAGATGCTAAGGACTGCGATTGCACTATCTCTTACCATCTTAGCTAGGGAAATGTGATAGCATGTGCCTTGAGTGGGTGGGCACACATGACATGATCAGTGGTTTGGTTACATACTTAGGATGTCCTCCCTGCATTTAGCGAGTGGCGTCCATTTGAGAGCATGCCTGACACAATGATTGTACCGACGAAGTACAATAGCTTGCGGGATAAGATTGTCCAGGGACATCTAGCAGATCAGAAGTTGCGGACTTGTATCGTCGTTTCCTGGAGGATGAGTTTGACATTTTTCGAGTCATAGAGTCCATTCTATAGAAGGAAACTGTGTTTGTGTTCCTGACAACAAGGAGCTGAGGAGAAACATCCTAGATGAGGCATACAGTTCGAGACTTTCCATTCATCCAGGTAGCACCAAGATGTACCAGGACCTCTAGCAACATTTTTGGTGGGAGGGACTGAAGAGAGATGTAGTATAGCATGCCAGTCAATGAATCAGTTGTCATATGACGAAGAAAGAGCATTAGAGACCACCTGGTTTACTATAACCTCTTCCCATACTGGCGTGGAAATGGGAGGGCATCTCTATGGATTTTTCCACGTCATTATTGCGCACCCCAGGCATGCATGATGCAATTTGGGTGATCATTGACCGATTGACCAAGTCAGCCCATTTTGATCCAATCAACATGACATGTACTCCAGTCTAGCAAGCCATATTATATATCAAGCATGTCATTTGGTTGCATTGGATACCGAAGGAGGTAGTATCTGGTAGAGACTCATTTTTTACTTCACATTATTAGGGAGAATTCATGAGACACTTGAGGACAGAGTAGTGTGTTTGTTTAGCTTACCATCCATAGAAAGACATGCAATCTGAGAGGACTATTCAGACATTGGAGGATTTGATGCGGTCTTGTATTGTAGGTTAGAAGGGATACTAGAAGGATCACCTTCCCATTGTTGAGCTCACATACAACAACAACTACCATGCTAGTATCGGCATGGCACATTTTTAAGCCTTGTTTGGGAGGAGATGTACCGCTCCCTTATATGGGCAACAGGTGAGTGACAACATCTTGTACACCCTGCAAATCATTGAGGAGACATCTAGAGCGGTAAAGACTGCTAGGAAGAGGTTGCTGACAGCTCAGAGTCGTCAGAAGAGCTACATCAACCAGAGGTATATAGACCTTAAGTTTTAGGTTTTGTATTTTGCATACATACCTTAAGCATAAATTATAACCAACTCTATATGCTTAATAAACCATCATTATTGCGGGTTGGGGACTCTCTATTCTTACGAGTATCCCTGATGAAATGAGTGTAGAGGTTCAGTGTTAGAGACAAGTTGTCCCCATGGTTTGTGGGACCAATTGAGATTTTGGCTAGCTTTGGGAAGGTGGTTGACAGAGTGGCCCTTCCCCCACATCTGCAGGGCATACACGACGTCTTTCACGTGTCAAATTTGCAGAAGTATGTCCAAGATCTCAGGCATCTCATCAGCTACGAGGACTTGATGGTGGAGCCTAACCTTATATTTCCCTAGTAGTTGGTTCTGATACTAGACCACACGGTCAAGAGGCTTAGGCAGAAAGAGATACCTTTAGACAAGGCCCTGTGGCGCATCCAAGAAATCAGGGAGGCAACGTGGGAGCCTAAGGCTGATATGAGGGAGAAATACACTCATCTTTTCACAAGTAACATTCGAAACCCTGGTTTAAATCTTTTGAGATTTTTATGGGTTACACCTTCTTTGAGATTTTTATGGGTTCAGTTAGACGAGGTTAGGACACGAGGGGATCAGGTTCTGGTTAGAGGATACATCTAAGTCTCAGGGATGAGACTTCCTCTGATATTTTTGTAATGTAAGACCTTTAAGTATAGAAATCACTAATTCAAGTTTTAGACTTGATGCAGTATTCAAATGAGAAAATGACCACTCTATCTTGTAGTACTCTTCGAGACCTTTCCAGCGAGCCTAAGAACATCAAAATCACAATCAATATGATGAAGTTATGGGAAAAATACAAGCGCTTTACAGTTTCAGACTCGGATCTGGATCTGATTAGGCATGAGCCTATGTAAGGAGGTGCACCCAAGTGATCTGACTAGGCCCGTCGTCAGAGAGATTTTTGATAACCAATCAAAGATCTGAGGGTGTTGTTTCGAAGATCTTAAAGCGTGGAGTCGTGTAGTGGGCGTAAAAATGCACTAAACATCGCGGGACAACCATTCGGGACGAGAGAGTGTCGTTGGGGATGACCCTGAGATATGGTTTTCTCCCTCTATTTGCTATTGGATTCACAATGTTTTTATACCGTTGGGTTACGAGGGATACGAGCTACCTACTGTCGAGGTTTTTATCGCATTTCATTGTAGTTTTGGTTGTGATGAGCATCTAATTGCATCACATTTTTGTATTTTCCAGCCAATTTGTGGCTTGCATGTGTGATCCGAGTAGATATTCTTGATGCGAGTGTTAACAGGAACATAATGGTGTAGTCGGATCGCCAATCATAGCGATTTTTTGAACGTCGTCATAGTGGTTACAGCTACTATCTAGGTATGATAGATCATAATTTGTATGCGATCGATCATGTGCATGATCGATCATGCATTAAGGATGATCGATCATTTGGTCCAAATGATAGATCATGGTTGACTTTATGATCGATCGGTATTGATCGATCACTAAAGTTAGATGACCAATAATTTTGGGACTGTGCGCCCATTTGGACTTAAAAATTATGAAATTTGATTCTGAAAATGATGTAGGTCATATAAAACATTAATATATTTGTAAAAATGTATGAAGTATGGAAATTAAATGATAATCAAGCGAAATGGGTTTGAGTTAACCTTAAATTCAGAATAAATGATGCTAATGGATTCGGTGAGATCCGGTGAGGATGAGCTTGAGCATCATTACGTACACCTTCAGATCTAAGTTTCAGCTCTTAGGACCAACGGTTGAGTTTCTCGCTGTAGTCCAGGTTTCATGCCACAATGTCCGACTTTTAGTGGCATGGGGATAGCTTGGAGTATTGTCGGCAAGGGACGGGCGTACACAATTGGAGCCTCAGGTAGAAGCTCAGTTGATTGCAATCCTGACAGGTCGTTGCTGGGGGGACATGCTACTTGACGCACTGGTGTATCCTTTTTGCTCATTGTCAGTCTTGGTTTACAGATGTGCGGTGCCAAGTAGTGTAGTTCGCTTCTTTCACTTAAGGTTGGTACTAAGGTACTAGCTTGTGTAGGCCACATTGATTAGTATCTAAGTGTTAGTCTTAAGCAGGGAGTTTAGGGAGTCGTGGTTTCCCTGAAGGAGAAGGTTCGGGACGATTTCAGGGCTAGATTTCTAAGGGTCAATTACAAACCAATGGTGAGGATTGGCACATGGTAAAGTTTGGAGTTTGACTTGGCACATGGTAAAGTGTGGGGATTGATTTAGCACATGTTAAAGTGTGGAATTTCATGATTTGGATCAAGGTTGGTATCACAAGGATAAGAATACGGATATGATCAAGGATCTAGGTTTTTTTGTTAGTTTTAGTAGGGTGTGGGTTTATACGGTTACATGCTTTTGTACACTTTCTAGCTTCTCGGGGTCCTATCTTGCTTAGTTGTTTTATCGTCGTACTGGGCAACTTTGTTCATGACGTACCTACTTTCATGAATTTGACAGGTCCTCAGGAGCATCGGCAACAGTGAGCAGCTTGGCTGGTTCAGTTCTGTTGTTGCTATTTAGTTACTTTTGGGTATGCACATATTTGTAGTTTTCATTAGTCTTTACTTGTACCCTTTTTGAGAGATGTATATCATATGTGTATGGACATTACAATAATGCATGTAAGTAATAGTTTGTGGATATTGTTACATGATGAATGTTAATGAAAAAAAATTACTGCATTTTCTACCGTCTTTTTATGCTATGCTTCTAGCTTTCTTTCTGTGCTTCAAATGTAGGATTCCTTTACGTGGATTGGATTACTAAGTATCCGGATCCTAGGGGGACGCGTGTCATGACTACTAAGAAGAAGAAATTTTCTTTTATTTTGAGTATGAGAGAGAGAGAGAGAGTTTAGATCCTTAAGTTTTTTAACTGTGGTTTATTTTCAACTCTTTTACATTCATGGGGACTTCGTTTGGATCATCGTATGCATATAGATGGACTTGAACTTGGTCTGTTGGATTCACCTGGGTGGTTTGGGCTGAATTTTGTGGTGTCTGACGCAAATCTAGGATTGCACCATGAATATTCGAGCTACTAATCTCATTTGTTTGGGCTCATAAAACTACGACCACACCTTATCTAACAAGCCCCTTAGCTTAATTAAACTCTTCTATCACTCTCTGAGAAAAATATCTATCTAGAAGCGTGTTTTCTCATTCATGTGTTAGAATAGTTTAAAAATTCTGTCTAGCATACCACCTGGAAAGCGAAGAAGCACTTGATGAATTTGGGATTCACTCATCTAAAATCCATAATTTGAGCTATAATTCTCGTAGAAATATCTACAGTTATATATAATTTCATCTCTTTATCATTGACGTGCGCATTGTTAATATTTCATAATTAATACAAAAAAACTATAAAATCAAGAAAACCAAGAATGATGTACTAGTATAAATGAACCGAAGAATAAGAGATCAACGGTGCTGAAAGCCCGTTTATTTTGCCCAAACTAAGAGACTCAGACACCATAACCGAGTCAACAAATAAAAATAAGAAAATCCAAAAATATAAGTTGCACCTACATATATATACATATATGTATATAGTACATTCTTCACTAAATTTTAATAAATTCATATTAACTCCATTTACAATGAAATTATTACTATTATGTACGTATAACTGGACTTAATCAAGAAAATTACAAAAAACTACTAACTTAAACACATGGTAAATAAGTTGAAACCCAAGCTTAGTATCCGTAAAATTAAAAAAAAGTCACATATCTCACTCGTACAGACTCATATGAACACGACTCACTTTTGAAATATTATGCATAAAATAAGACTAATTCCAAAAGAGTCAGAGTTCATACGAGAAACTTTGGTTTTGGAGCTCTATTGTATATAGTACAACCATATGTTCTTCACCTCATTTATTCATGAGTAAAAATCCCTCTTTTTCTTTTATTTCTTTTTTCTTTTGTTATTTTAGTATGTTATATAATTAACTGCATAGAAATTAAAATAAAAAAATCACGAAATCGTTGAAAAGGACCATAAATGGCAGCTTATCTTCATATATATATATATATATATATATATATATATGCGCCATCTATTTATATTTAGTTGTGTATTTTCCTCACTTATTAAAAATCAAAAAATTATAGTAATATATTATAATATAATGTATATTTTACTGAGGAAAAATCAAAGAAAAGATATAAAACTGTAACCTTAACAAATACTTATATATATGTAACTTTTCTCATTTGGATTTGAACCCATGTTGGGCACTTTTTTATTGGATTTAATTACTATTTACTATTTTTTATTTTTATTTTTATTTTTTCTTTTTTGTTGTGTTGCTGCCAAGTGTTGTACTCGCTAGGTGCCACTTTCTTATGGGCATGCTCCTACTCTCACCCCTTGACACTGAGGCGAGGTTGACTTCACTGAATACTTATCTTGACCGGGTCACCATTGCATTCCATTCATCCATGTCACTCTCCTCTTTGCCAGATTACTTCGTGAAGTTGACATCTATCAACTCAGCCTCTCCCAAATGTGCGAGGTCAACTACCCACTCACGTCCTCTTCCATGCATTCACCTGACACACTCTGAATCTTGCAGCTTGCACCACCATTCACCCTATTTCTTGATGAAGGAAATGTAAGTCCTCTGATTGAGAATCCATCATAATGTTTCTTACTGCATGGCTTTTTCGACTCTCACCTTGTTTTCATTAACATAAGATCTAAAGAGACTTGGAAATAAGCAATAGAAGGGTCTAAATTACTCTCAAATCAAGTGATGACATCAAAATAAAAAGAGGAGATTACTAAACATACTGACCTGATTACAGATAAAAAACTGACATTCATTGTACGCAGGAGTGCAACCTCGTCATAATTTGTATGTACATTGTAGACAGAGTAAGACATGCATCCATAAGGTTAGAGCCGGAATCCCTAGACCTATGTTCGTAATGTGGGTACGCCGACCCTCTATATGCACATAATGTGGATGCCCAATGAATAGGTGCATGGGAAAGGAGGTAGAGTTGTAGGGTCCCTATGGGAACAATTCTGAAATTCGGTAGATATGGGAGGAGATGGATTCTAAGTCAAGGTGAGATAATTTCTAGAAACCACTCTAGGGAAAATACCATTATATATGTTTATTAATGCAATATTGATTGAAAACTCAGTCTAAAATTAAAATATCTGAGTAAGACGAACTCTTACAACTTTCACCGTGTGCGTGTGAATTTTAAGGTTTGTTTATGTACTGTTTTGTGTGTTTTCTTCGTTACACTTGCATATATTTGGCCTTGATTCACCCCCATCCACATCCACCGCTTCGAAGATGTCAAAATATCGGTATCCATATTCGGATTTTGCAAGTTGAGCCCACTCTACCATGTATCATCCATCTTCAGTTTCCCTCCCATCCATGCCTCATCCACCGATTCAAAGTTACCCTCGCTTTGAGTTCTCTTCCATATTCATTGTTCAAGGTCGGAACTCCAACCGACCTCTTCGCCTCTTCGCTCTTCACAACTACTCCACTTCCACCATCCCAGTTACCAACTATAGCAGAACTCATATACCTCGTGATTATTCATGAGATATTGGATTCAAAATACCAACCACATTATGGTCCAGGTTATAGACATAAACAAGATGCTCCATACTTATGCTACTAGCCGTGAAGGAGAAAGAAACAAAGAATGTAAATCAGAGACTGAGAGCATGTGAATCATTGAGGAAGGCACAAGCATTGTACAACCAAAGATCACCATTCTACAACTCCCTTCTACTAACCCGCTACCCTCTAGTCCAAGTCAAGTTTGCATATCCCTCATCCCTTTCTTTCAAAAAAATTGAAAAATGAAAAGAAAAACTAAAAACTAAAATACTTTTTCAAGTAGCTAACATGGAGAAATCGATGCACCATACTTTTGTCAACTCCCATTGATTAAGGTCATAAACTATCTATCGAATCTCATCTGAAAGGTGAAATATTTGTGTACACCAAGCGGAAGAGCAGGAAGCATACCCAAATAGAGAGACATATAGTATCTATGGTCAGTTCCATGATTTTGAGGGGAAACACCAAGAATCGAAAAGTAAAAAGGATACCAAAATGAAATGCACTACCAAGGACCTCTCATTCACTCGTTCTCGGGTAGATGATGCCTCAAAAATAAACATCATCTTGACCACTGTCTTTGACAATCTCAAACTTGGTCCTCTTAGAAATTGTAAAGTGATTGTTCAACTGGATAATCGATCCATCAGAAGGTCAAGAGTATAACGAAAGACATTATCGTGGTTTTCCTAGGTGTACAACACAGAGTGGACTTCGTTGTCCTTGGTATTGAGAATTTAGAGAGTTGTCCTTACCTCCCATTATATTTGGGAAGCCATTCTTAGCCTCCACAAAGGTAGTGATTAATTGTGAGATAAGGGGATTCAATTTTCTCGAGAAAGATGAACTTAGACCTCTCGTGATTGATGACAACAACCTCCACACTAGAGCACATGACTATGACTATGAGTACCGTGACTTTGTAGAGGTTGATTATGTCATCGACATCGAGTGTCACTGTGCTTCATTTATCCAAGCCTTTCTTATAAAGGACTTGTTAGAAGACACCTCACGTTCTTCAGACATGACTTTAGGTGAAATAACTGATGATGCGGTTCTCAAGCCGATATTTGGTATTGAGTAACTCCTGAGCCCGGAACCACAATCACCAACAAGGAAGCATAGATACACATATATTGAATATCGTAAATTCGTGATGGAGTCCATGCATGTCACCAGAACCCCCATGGTGACATCTACAATTGCTTGCTTTGCCACTTCGGCACACGATTCTGTGGATAACTCATGGACATAAGTTATTCCAGAATCAGACATTGTCGTCTCTACTTTCCTTAACCCCTATTGTGATCGATTCCCGATCACTCACACTAACAAGTGGTTGCCCACATAAGGAAGACACCTAGGTCTAAGAAGAGTTCTAACAATACATCATGCAATCTTAAGAAGCCAGCTACACAAGATATTGGTTATCTAGTGTAGAGGAAAAACATGTCAGTTCCTTATGAACTTCCTCTAAACCTCTTGAGTCGTATCGAAACGTTCCTCCTCTACTTTATTCAAGCTCCATAAAATTGATTGAGGATCCTTCCTTAGCCTCAATCTTAGACTTAAATATTGTACAATCTCTCGAATCAGTCCTGAGTTAGCTCTCTAATTCCTCGTCCGATTCAGAATTCATGAGTTCAATTTCCCTCAAACCAAATCTGAGCACACAACCATATGTTGATTATAATCGAGAATCCTTTGATTTTGACTCATATTCCTCTATAGAGGAAATCGATGTTGATACACACCTTGTACATTCCATCCAACCCAGTTCAACAGATTTGATGTAAATCTTCTTGAGTATGTACATTCTATTCTTGTTTTATATATGTTTTTATATTGTTCCTTCGATCTCCCATTCTTCGCATCACTCACCATGTTTTCATCTCATTTTTATTTTTGATTGTACCCGGGATGAATAGATCCTAAGTATGGGGGGAGGGGGAGAGTGACGAGTTATTCCTAGCCCATTTTCTTTTATTTGTACACTTTCTCAACCCACACCGAGCCCCTACCTTGATTTCTTTTCCCTACTTAGGACAGTAAATCCAACATATGGGGTGGGGGGAGGCCCTACTGTGTATACCTACTTCTTCACTAATATCTTGCCCCTGACTATCTCTTTTTAGGCTGACTAGAGCCTAAGTATAGGGGGGACAATCGACTTATGTTCTTTGTTTATGTTGTATCCTCTTACACTTAGTACGAGTTACGCCTTCCTTCTCCTTGTGACATGAGGACATAGCACACGCTAAGGTTTTGTGGGTGTCTTACTCATAACTCATACTTTCATACATTTTTTATATATAACATTTGATAAAATACGGGGATATTGGTAACCATGTAAAAAAAGTTAAATGTGTAAAATTCTTTATAAATATTATATATTGGGTATATATCAAAAAAATAGAAATTTAAAAACTTTTGAAATCAAAAAACAAAAAATAAAAAATCCATTAAAAGTATTCATGTCACTTGCACATGCAATCTCGACTTGTTGTACATATGGCCACTTGGTTCAAACTCTCAACTTCGAAAATATCGTTGTTATTCAAGAGGGTTTTATAACTTAAAGTACTCAAAATACATGTACTGAAAATGTATACCCTATATTGTTTGTAGAATCTCGGAGATTAAAACGAATATGACCCACACTTCACTCAGCATGATTGCGATACTTAATGATAAGTTCCCATTTCACCCGAGGACCGAGGATGTGAGAGCTTCATCCGAGGCTTGATTTTATGATTCTCGAGAATGAGAAGATGACTTTTTCATTATCTTATGAAATCCGAGTGTCAGCATGTGGCTGGTATGGGGGAAAAGATCCATGTATTATCTTGAACTTTCCCATGTGATGTGTGGTGTTTATGATTATATTAAAAATGTAGGTCAACACATGGCATCTTGGTAGGAGTTGAAGAGTAAACCAACAATCATTACAAAATCTCATAAAAATTTCAAATTTTCCATAAAGTTTCCACAAAAACACATTGCAAATAACACTGGTGCAAAGTGCTCTCAACCTAAAGTGCTCTCAACCTTTTGAGTGTCTACTTGGACCAAAGAAAGTATGTTACAATATCACCACTTTCTAATGCTACACAAATTCCACCAAGTAAGGATTATGCAAGCACAAAAAAGAACTCCGCATCAGAAGTGATACAAGCATGGTGTGGACGTGTACAATGTACTCGCAAAAGGTGCACCCCGACGTACTATCAGAAAGACAAGTGCAGACAGTCGAAAATCCTTAACGGATGTGTTGATTCACAAATTAAAAATGCTTATATATATTTTGTAGCGTGTGTACGTCACTCGAGTGATTTCTTGTCTAATGAGAAGAGAAAAAATAAAGAAACTAACCTACTCATTCCATTAGTTGGACTTTCACGCTCATCCTTTTGAGTCTGACAACTAAGAGACGATATATTGAGATGAGACGAGCTCTGAAACTAGACTTGAGGATCGACTTTCTAGTCGAACCTCAAATACTTGGATCTTGGGTGAAAACCGATTGTAACTGGCCATTGCAATCCACACTTAATGTCATACCCTTTGTGTATATAGTACATAAAGAGTTTAAAGCAGAGAGTTTGAGTCCTTTTAAGTAAGTGTCAGTATGTACTTAGTTTTAGTGACTCACCGAAATTAGAGGCTTGCTTAACGAGTCTTTATCTATCTAGGAAAATTATTGGTACAATTTTAGGATCTGATTTTGAACCTGAGATCGTATTTTTCTATTAGTTGAAATTGCCTTATTTTCCTAATTGGTTAATTACACGTTTTATTCATTTTCTTTAGTGTTTTTATTTTCAAAGATAGCAGAACATTTGGAAATAACCTAAATTCCACAAATGCATTTTCCTTGTTTTTAAATATTTTTATTTTTCTTGGATTGATTATTTAGTTTTCTTTTTGTTTGCTCTCTCACGTGTCATTCTTCTCTCTATGTTATTCTTCTCTATTGTCTTGAATATACATGCTACTTGCTTGCTTGTTTTCATATATCTTCTGTTTGTCGAGTGAAATAGAGGCACGATCTAAAAATTGATCTATATCAAATTTTCTTAGATCGTGCTCCTTGTGTTTAGTCTGGAATTACTTCCTCCTGGTTATAAAAAAAGTTGAAATAAAATTTGTTTAGTGGATGCTTCTTGTGAGTACTACAATTGACTTTGATTAGAATACCGCAAAAAGTAGTCATTGAGGGGTTGTCACCACCTCTGCCGACAACTTGATCATTGACTTGATGAGGATAAGGTCAAGGGAAGGGAAGAGGCAAAGGGCAAAGTAGAGGGAGTCAAAGGCAAAGCTGCTCGAGCAAGTACCACTTGCCAACAACTCCCACATAGTTACACCTTCGCCCTAGCTGATAGGCACTACCAAATCCCCAACCTTTCCAAGCTATTCCATCGTGTGGCTTACACCCACCTCTCCCCTTGCAATGACCTACCCATCGCCATTACATCCTTTAATCCCCTAAACTCGACCCCACTCAAAAACAACCACACCCACTATCCATGGTTGATCGTCTTAAAGACCCACGATGAAGTAACACAAGATGGTAACCTCGCTCCTAGGGCTTCTTTCTCCCTCGACAACGCCACCCTTGAGGCCGACACCCATAACAGAGGTCTTCAACATCATGGGAGTTGCGAAGAGATGCGAGGCTTCATGAGGCGCTTTAAGGGGCACTCCTTGTGAGGCCCGGAGAAAAAAAAGTAGTCCTTCAATCTTCATCTTTCATGGTATGACCAGCAAAATTTACTACCAAGGACACAAATATTATTAGTTTTTTTTAGAATCAAATGCTTTCAGAAAATAATCAAGGGGGCAAGTGTTATAGGCAAAGTTGATAGCAACACAATTCTTACATGCAGGCACACGACACACAGCAGTATCTATGTAGTTTGCATGGATGATATAAGGAACATACTCAATCAGCATTCTATATAAAGTTGATATGTAACCTAGGTTACTAAATTTCATAAAGAAACTATTGTAACTAAAAAACAAACAATAATAATATAATCATTGCTAAAACTAATAACCCAAAAAACCACAGAAAATCACATATTCTCAGCATATTTCCCCCAAGTACTTCACAATCATATCGCGGCAACTTTATTTGATATGCATGTGCGCGCACAAGCACATGTGAGTGTATGCGTGCGACAATATTTTAGATGTCGTCAAAGAGTTGCCATTATCATCTGCACAATAATTACATTAAAAAAATACACCAACCATGTATAGTCCATGTGATATTCATAAATTTTGGCTTTTTACCAAACTCCATTCCTACTCGCCATCCACCCAAATTTACATCTTTGCAAATATTGAAACCTGGCATTTCGAATTTACCCAAATCTCATGCATACACAAATGCACACTGCACAGTCAAATTAGTAGCCAGTGAGATGTAATGTACTGCATACATTGTTTGAAGGAGGGATAAGAGATAAGTGCTAAGTACCATTCAGAAGGATAGAGCGACCAAGATGGCCTGCCGGCACCTGGCCCTGGCCTGCTGCACCCTCTCCTTCCTCGTCTCCTCCTTCACCGCCGCCCTCACCATCTCCAGGTCCATCTCCATCAGCCTCAGCACCCTGTTCAGCTCCGTCACCATCCTCTCCTCCACCTCCCCACCTTCCACCAGAATATCCGCCTCCTCCCTCGCCCTCTCCGCCACGATGCCCCCCGTCTTCGCCAGCAGCTCCGCCGACCACGACCCCTCCCTCCCCATCAGCGCCTCCAGCTTCTCCAGGAAGTCCGCGATCACGTACCCCTTGGGCTTCTCGTGGCTGATGGGGATCGTCCGCTTCCACCCGATCTCGAAGTTCGGGGGTTCGGGCCGGTCAAGGGCGGTCTGCGAGCGGGACTGCCGGAGGAGGGCGGCCTTCTGGCGCCGCTCGATGATGTGCGCGGGCGGTTGGGTCTCGTAGGGCTCCGGTGCGCCCTCGAAGTCCTGGTCGGAGGAGGAGAGGGCGAGGACGAGATGGCGGCGGCGGGGTGGTGCGGGGAATGGAGGTGGTGGGAGGAGGAGGCGGAGCGGGGATGGGGTAGCGGCCATTGTTGGGTCTTTGGGTGGTTTGATCCGAATCGATATTTAGAAGTGGGGAGATAAGGTGGGGTTTTTGTTGTGTGTGTGAATGAATGACGGAATGAGGAAGGAAAAAGGAGGAAATTATAGCAAAGGCCCTTTTGCTTTTTTGAATTTGGATTTATGTTACCAGAAACGTAATTTGCCCTGGAAAACATGCTCCATCTTCCAACTTCTTTCAAATCCACTTGTTAAATAAAAGCAACCCCTCTGCCATCCAGCAATTGCATTTCTTTTATATCTGGGAAGAAAACCAAGAATATTTGTGTCACAGAAGTTGTCGTACAAAGACACTGAGGAGCAAGAATGCCCATATTTATATGCCTATCCACAACAGCCACCATATGTCTTTGGAACTTGGTAAGAGATCGATAAAACCCCAGCTGTATCAGACCACACTTCTCAGGAATAAGGTGTAGATGAAGCAA
This sequence comes from Ottelia alismoides, assembly GCA_037367405.1. Lineage (NCBI taxonomy): Eukaryota > Viridiplantae > Streptophyta > Magnoliopsida > Alismatales > Hydrocharitaceae > Ottelia > Ottelia alismoides. The sequence continues at coordinate 22,643 of JAZKJV010001595.1, forward strand.
GCCTGATGAATGATGACATATGAGCATCATGCTTGCATTGCAAGCGCCACAAGTGACAGGAAAGCACACAAATTTTGAGATCTGTATCCATGTTCTTCCTGTATAACTCCTTTAATGCTGCGCAATGTAAAATGATATCCTGAGTGTGTGTGCCCCATTTCTGGACTGTCATGATAATGTTGAACGACAGACTAAGGGCCCGTTCGGTAGGAGAATAAGCAGGAATAAGGATGGAGAATAAGGGGAATAAGAGTCTATTCTCCGTTCGGCTGGATATAAGAATAAGGAGAATAAGGTGAAATAAAGGTAGGTAAGGTGGGATAAAGATAGGAATAAGAGTGGAATAAGATGAAATAATGGGGAATAGTCGTACAACTGGGAACCGTGTCGAGAGGAGATGGCCTATTCTCCAACCAAACAGGGCCTAAGGGTGCGTTCGGTTCGGGAAAAAGCAGGAATAAGAATGAGGAATAAGGAGAATAAGGGTTTATTCTTTGTTCGGCTGGAGGATAGGAATAAGGAGAATAAGGTGAAATAAAGGTAGGTAAGATGAAATAAAGATAGGAATAAGAGTAAATAAGATAGAATAATGGGGAATAGTCGTACCACTGGGAACCGTGTCGGGAGGAGAATTGACCCCTTATTACAGGGCCTATTCTCCAACCAAACATGGCCTAAATGAAATAAAGTTCTCAGGTAATGCGAAGAAGAGATCCATGCTTCTGACTTAAAGTTGGATCAAGCTCCCTTTTCTCCTGCATCATGTGTAATGAAGGTAATAAGCAGGGTTCTTTCTCATGCAGAGACGCACTTCATCTAACCAGTCAGGTCAGTGTAACAACAGTAACTGGTAAAGAAGGCATTGGCTATGGAAGTCATGAAAATGCTTCTGCTGCTTGATTATTTGTACCTTCCTTAAATTGAACTTCGAAATTCAATTCCATATGCTTGGGAAGGAATTTATGTTGTCTTGGCGCTTAGCATTTAGGTAACGAAGAATGTGTGCTCGCGAGAGCGCCGCTAATAGAGAAAGGTTTATGCCAACAAATAAGGCTCCATTTTCATTGCAAAACTGAGATCCTTCTTGTATGTAGAGAGTGATTTCTGCACTTCTGAAAATGGTTTGCTTACAAAAGTAATTGGATAGCCCTCTTGCAGAAGAACAGTACTGATGCCAAATCCACTAGCTATGAAAAGGTCTACCACATCTTGATAAGGACAAGACTGGAAAGCATTAAAACTTTTACTTCTTTAAAAGCTGCAACAAATGAGTCTGTCCACGAGAAATTGTTTGTCTTTAAGTTGAGTAAAAGGTAATTCAATTCTCCCAAATTTCCCTGTGAACTTCCATAATAACCAAATAAACCCAAGAAAGCTCTAAACATTCTTAGGTGCATGACACTTTTCGATAGTATTAATTTTAGGGAGATCCATATGTATACTCATGTATAAGAATGTAGTTAAACTTTAGCCCAACTTAACTCATATTTACATCCTGACCATGTTAGGAGGTGCTCACACACTCGCACGCACACAAAAAAAACCACTCTCTCACCGATAACACACATACACATACACACACTGAAAACCACTCTCTCACCAAAGGAGGTCTGTAGATAGAAGGTCACAATGTGCATACTCTTGGATAGGATCTGAGGTTCAGATGGTTGCTATGGGGAGAGGGAGCTCAAGGTTGGTGGGTCGAGGAAAAGATGTGACAAGTGGATGGAGATAAATGGGGCGGGTTCGGATCCTCTGCAGTAAGTGGATTGCAGCAGAGTCTGCTGCAATCCACAGATGAATGACACGTGGCGCTTAGTGATCCAACGGCCGAGAATCCCGCCCCCAGCCCCTCCTCTCCCGAATCCCCACCCTCGTCCCCCCGTCCCCGACCCTCTCGCTACCCCCGACCATCGCCCCGACCCTCTCGCCCCTGACCATCGCCCCGACCTTCTCGCCCCCGACCATCGCCACCTCCCCGACCCTCTCTCGCCCACGACCATCGCCGCAAGCCCTCTCTCGCCACCCACACCGACCATCGCCGCCTCTCGTCCTCGACCCTCTCTCGCCCCTGAACATCGCTGCCAAGCCCTCTCTCGTCGTCTTGTCGCTTCGCCGCCACCGTCTCCCACTTCCTCTCGTCCCCGCCACCATCCTCTCCCACGATCTCAACTCCTCTCTCCCCTGCCTCGTTTGTTTGATAATGTAATATAACATTTTTTTAGTTATGCTTTTCTTTGGATATGTATATTTAGGTCATAGAGCCACATGCCATCATGTTGTACATTGTACGAATAAACTTGTTTGTTGTATAAAAACTTTTTTTATGTATTTTTAAAAGAAATGTGCATATTTTTGTATGTTAATGGTTGGTTCATTTTTCAATGAATTTGTCTCTTGTAGTTGGTTAATGGAAGATTGTCGGATCTCGTGCATGCCAATAACTGGTGATCAGTTAGTAGGTATTGATGTTGTTGATTTTCCCACGATGGTTGATACCGATTATCCAAACAGTGTTGAATTGTCAATGGAAGAAGAGCCCTCTAATGGATTTGATGGACCATCGTTGACTCAGGAATTTGAAACTGTGGAAGACGCGTTCAATTTGTATAATTCATTTGCAGCAAAATGCGGCTTCAGTGTTCGTAAAGACTACATAAACAAAAGTAAAATCACGGGAATTATTACTTCGGCCAAATTTGTTTGCGCTAAGGAGGGTTACAGAGGGTTTGATAAAAGAGACAAAGATACAACCAAGCCAAGGGCACAAACACGATGCGGTTGTGGTGCTCATTTGAAGATCAACCGGGATAGGAAATCTGAGAAGTATGTTGTAACACAATTGAAATCCGAGCATAATCATCCATTACATTTGGAAGAATGTGCTCACATGATGAGATCACAAAGACAAATTTTGGAGACGCAATCAATTCAAATAGATATTGCTGCAGATGCTGAGATTTCTCTAAAGGGGGCACATGATCTTGCTGGAAAATTATCTGGAGGAGTTGAGCATCTCGGATACACGAAATTGGATCATAAGAACCTTTTACGAACGAGACGTCAAAATCAGATGGCAGCAGGAGAGCTTGGTTGTCTATTGGCATACTTTCAAGAGAAATCATTACAAGATCCTCGCTTCCATTATGTGCTACAGCTCGATTGTGAAGACCAAGTCACAAATATATTTTGGGCAGATTCACGAATGCGGGAAGATTACTCCTTCTTTGGCGACGTTATCTGTTTTGACACGACATTCAATACCAATAGGGAATTGAGACCCTTCGGTGCATTTACCGGTTTTAATCACCACCGTCAGATGGTTGTCTTCGGTGCTGCTTTACTATATGATGAAAGCATGGCTTCGTTTGAATGGTTATTCGAAGCATTCGTTGAAGTCCATTCAAAGAAAAAATCGAAGACAATTTTTACAGACGAGGATGCTGCAATGGGTGGTGCCATCGTCAATAAGCTTCCAGAAGTTTCTCATTGTCTGTGTTCATATCATATAATGCAGAATGCTGTGAAAAATTTAGCTCCCGTTGTTAGTGAGGTAGGTCCAGTTCTTCGAATGTTTGGTAAATGCATGCATGAGCTTGACGATGAAGTTGCTTTCATGAACAAGTGGGAGGAAATGATAAGGACCTATGAATTATGCGAAAATAACTGGCTTTGTGGAAATTTTTTACAACGTCGTAAGTGGGCCAAATGTTATCTGAACAAATTGCTCACTCTCGGGATTACAAGCACACAATTATCAGAATCTTTTAACTCATCTGTCAAGGCATATCTTCGACGTGAATTCAATTTTAGATATTTTTTTGTTCATTTCGAACACATAATCATTGACAAGCGACACAACGAGCTGCAAGCCAAGTTTGAAGCAAGACAAAAATTACCGAGAATCTTGATGCATGCACCAATGATAATGCAAGCTGCAAAGATTTACACCCCTTATGTATTCGAGTTGTTCCAAAAAGAGTTTGAGAAGTTCCTCAGAACAATAATCTCGACAGTTGAAACCGTTGACGGATTGACTCGCTATACTGTTGTTGAGTATGGCAAAGAAATATCGCATACAGTCCGAATGATCTCCGATGTCGAGACCACAACTTGCTCTTGCGGACTCTTTGTAAGATATACAATAATGTGTTCTCATATGATTAAAGTGTTGGATTCACTAAATTATAAGGAGATCCCCAATGCATTTATCATTCGAAGATGGACAGAACATGCAAGAGATATTATCCTTGAAAGGATTGATAATATCCCAAACGAGAGTGATGAAAGATTATGTGTTATCCAAAGGTATAGAAGGCTTTGCATTAATCTTGTGAAGTTGGCTAACGCAGCTTCGGAGAGTGAGGAGGGTACATCATTGATGGAGAGCACACTTGCGCAACTATCAACTCAATTGCAAAGTTTGAGGGTAGGCGACAATGAGGGTAATGATAAAGCGGTGCAGGTTAATAACGTCGCGACAAATTCAATTCTTACAAAAGCAAAGGGAGTAAAGAAGAAGGAGGGGTCAAAGGTGGACAAAAAAGGAGGAAGAAGAGCTGGGTGGAGAAAGCATTAGTGAAGTCAAAAAATGCTCGAAGTGTAAAACACAGAACTAAAGGGCAGTCATCTCAGATACATGAAAACATGCGACAACAAGGCCAACCGCAACCTTTTGTTGGGAGTCAATAATTTAGTTATACTAACTTTTTACATTAGGTAAATATTTTCAAGCACAATATTCACATTTTTTCTCGCGCGGTTCCTCACATATTTTCTATCATCAGGTTTCATCGCAGCACTCAGTGTCATCAGTGCGTCTGCAATAGTCTTTTAATGTTGGAGAGATTCGAACTGCGCACTCCATGTGATTCGTGGAGAGGATTTTTTTGTATTGAAAGAAAGATTGGTATATGAGAACTTGAGAATTCATATTTTTTGGACTAATAGATACGAACTTCTGTATGAACTCAAACATATATGTAAACGCACTTAATAGGAAAAAACATATTTTTGTATATCTATGCTCGTTTTAGTATGGAAGTGTCTACTTTGGTAAATATGTGCGAGTTTTGGTATGGAAGAGGCTATACATGGATAAATGCTTGTTTTGGTATATATGTGCGTGTTTTGGTATGGAAGAGCCTCTACATGGATAAACGCTTGTTTTGGTATATATGCGCGTGTTTTTGTATATATTTGCGTGTTTTTGTATGATTGTGCTCTCAGTTGTATGGAAGGGTCTACTTTGATATATATGTGCGAGTTTTGGTATGGAATAGGCATACATGGATAAACGCTTGTTTTGGTATATATGTGCGTGTTTTTGTATATATGTGCGAGTTTTGGTATGGAAGAGGCTCTACATGAATTTTGTATAGAATTTGTCGCTGTGTGAGTTTTGGTATGAATATCCGCTTTTGTATTTCTGTGCTCGTTTTGAACTTACTTTCGTGTTCGTGGCCATCTCACTGTTTTGTTTACGATTGTGTTGGTTACGATTTTTTGCTTGTGTTTTCGTCAAGTTTAGATTCCTGATGTTGGAATCCTATTACAACATTTTGGATACGCAAGACTAATATGAAACAAGTAAAAGTAAAATATCAAATGTCACGACCAATGTATCAATAACCCATGCAATATTACAACGTAACGCATATATTACACAAAAACGGCATATAATGTTCTAAGATTTCTGTTTCTGTCCTTCGTTGTATATTTTGCATATGATCTTCTCTCTGAACGTTGACATGTCTGCTTGCTTGAATGACATCTTCTTCCGATGGGCAAGGTGCTCAACGTATTGCATTGTAAATATCGCGCAATCCAAACTACCATCATCTTGACGAGGTATGCCATCAACTCTCGTTGTCTTCCATTCTAATACCGTTGTCATTGCCAGGACTTCAGCCATATACTGCTTTGCCCATCCAACCTAAGTGACGTATAATTGTATTAGACGAGAAAGGTTAACAGAATGTATACGACATGGTTAATAAGAGTCACTTACCAATATAAGTGTGACTTTCTTATCCCCAAGAAGCCCAGTCCTAGAGTTGTACATCTTAAAACATTTCTCGTTCATATCCATGACAACGAGATGCCAATGCGCATCCGAGAAAATGATCATAAAATAAAGCGAAAGATTCTTCATGTTTTCCCGATAAAAATTTTCCAAACTCCAAAACCTCCTCGTGAGAAGCATGGCTTGGATCCCCACGAAATTTGTTCTGTGTCGAAATCACACGTTATTAGATAAGATCTTAAAGAAAGTAATGAAAAGCACTTTACCTGTGCATATACGGGTAGGAAACCACACTTGTGACAGGTCCTCATGTTGTGATTCTCAATAGCAAGGATGTCTGCGTACGCATCAATCACCTCAAAAAGGAAAGATTCTATGTCAGTTCACTGTATTTTAAAATATATCTCATAATATCATAATTTTTTTAACTTACATCATCGACCACAAATCCCCCTTTTCTTGCTTCTTCCAACTGGGTCGCCGTGCAGTAATTGCCCGAAGATGTATGATAGACTATATCCTCAGACAACTGAATAAATATATTTAAAGGTAAAGTTAATGACAAGTTTCTGATACATTAGTTACATGATGAAATGTATGGTTACCTCTGCAATTCCAGGCTTCCCTCGGTCCTCAGATCTCCCTCCTCCATCGTCCTTGTTTTTTTCAATAGGTTCTCCAATTCCTCAATGCGCTCTCTCAGGCGCTTAATCTCTTCGTCTGTTGATGATGAGCCCGCCGCAATTCTTGAAGTGACTTTACATGCAGGTGGGATATCCATCCGCCTCATCAACTGACTGAATGATGAAACATCATGCATTATCGGATAAACAAACTTCTTCTCTTGTTCAGATCACTCCACCTCTCCAATTACATGTACATTAAAATGTAATTTTATAGATAAGATCTAAAAATATTAATTAAACATAAATAATAATATACCTCATCCGATTGCAGAGTAGCAATGACCCTTACTCTCCGATCTTCTTTACCCCTACTAGCCCATTTCTGCAGTCAGATAGACGTGGTGAAGAATGTGGGAGTCCAAATAGTGGTGTGCTCATAGCACCAAACCTGCATTATATATTAATTATAAAACATGCATCATTCATAAGATGTATGGATGAACGATAATTACCTACCAGTAGAGAAGCAGCACAGCCGATCATATATCCCACTGACCGGTCAACCCAATCCTCATTTCTTTTCTTAATGGAGTTCGAAACATCATCTAATTTGTTCATAAGGAAGTGATGAACTGCACCACCCCAATTGTAATACTTAACGTCATCCAAATGCGCTAAGTAAGCAATGACATGCCTTGGACATATGTAAGATGCAGTACACAACAGAAATGATGAACACATTAGTAGAATCCACAAAGAACAAAATATTTCAACATCATCCTCGTTTTCCAAATCTACCAAGATCTTCATTTTGCTGGCCAAAAAATCCTTAGATAGGTCTACACCTCCTTCCGAGCCGAATAACTTCTCCTCCAACCATCCAATCTTCTTGACCCTGCCAGTCAACTCAATGCAATAGCCACTGCATGGTAGACCAAGACATGCAGCACACTCAAAACTAGTAAACTCTAGTGGAATTCCTCCAATATCAAATTTGTTATCCCCCAAATAGTCTACAAAAACGTGTTTTGCTCATACGTCGATAATGAATATCTTTAGGGGAAATTTCTTCGATGGAGGACAAGTACCACCGAATTGAACATCTGGTCTTGACAACATTCCTCCCTGTTACCAATGTTTTCTTTAGCGAAATGATAAAACCAACTACATTTTACTCATTTGCATCAAATATATATGTCTTACATGTAGCTCCATCATTGGTGGTACATGGCGAAAATCTCTTATCGCCATCAACCGAGATCTTCTTGCGACGAGTGTTGCTTGCAGAGGCTGCCACTCTAAAAAATCAAATAAATTTAAACACCCACACAATATGAAATAAAATGACATGATAATCTTAAGTAGTTGAATACTCTTTGCTTCTTGATTAGGCCGGCGACGAGAAAAGCGTGTGATACGAGAGAGGCAGGGCTGAGGAGGCGGAGTCGGGGGATGGGATGTTGTCTCCTGCAGCGACAGCCTCGAGATAGAGCTCAGGGGTGGGCGAGAGAAGGTCGGGGAGGCGGCGATGGTGGCGGAGAGCGGGCTTGTGTTGGCTGCGGGAAGGGGGAGCCTTACGCTACAGGATGGCGGTTACAGGGATTGGAGTAGAGGGAGGATGAGCCCTCCTCTGGTGGCGAGAGGGCAGCGACGAGAGGGTTTGATGTAGGGGGAGAGGGTCGGGGGCGAGAGGGGGCTCGTGGTCGGGGGTGAGGTTGGCGGCGAGGCGTCAAGAGGGTGGCGCCGAGAAGGGGCTCACAAGAGGGCGAGAGGCAGTAATGCTCGGGGTGGGCGAGAGAGGGTCGGGGACGCGGCGATGGTCGACTAGAGGGCGAGAGGCGACGATGCTCGGGGGTGGGCGGCGAGGAGGACGAGAGGCGGCGATGGTCGACAAGAGGGCAAGAGGCGGTGATGGTCGGGGGCGGGCGAGAGAGGCTCGGGGAGGCGGCGATGGTCGGGGGTAGCGAGAGGGTCGGGGACGAGGGGACGAGGGTGGGGATTCGGGAGAGGAGGGGCTGGAGGCGGGATTCTCGACCGTTGGATCACTAAGCGTCACGTGTCATTCATCCGTGGATTGCAGCAGACTCTGCTGCAATCCACTTACTGCAGAGGATCCGAACCCAAATGGGGCGTGGGAGAAAGCATTCCGCATGGAGTTGGGGGCTCCACAAAGATTGCGAGGGAAGAGCTCGAAGATGTGTGGACCCCATCCACCAAGGCGGAGCTAGGGGCGGGGATGTGTGCTCGCAGTTGGAGAAGAAAACCAAAGGGGTGTCATTTGTGAATTTGGTATACTTCTAACAGTAAACATGAGATATTTTAACAGTTTCAGTTTGACTTAACCGTTGTTGGAGTATATGTGATATGTGTTACTTGTGGTGTAGATGGATAAATGGATCACTTTAGGATCCATTTACTCCATCTAGGAGTTTAGTCCCTCATATACCAGTTGGTGGGACTTGGAGGCTCTGTGGAGGCTATATAAGAAGCCAGACCTCCTATATTAGATGAGAAAGTGCAATGCATAAACCAGTTATTTGAGGCGTTCTCTAGTGGTTTCATCCTGCTCCTATGGAGTAGGGTTCTACGTAAAAGTCACGTGTTCTTATTGTTCTTATTTTATTTCTCTGATCCCGCTTCTACGTTCTTATTTTTTAGCATGGTATCGGAGCAGGTTCGATTCGCGAGGATTTTTATATTCGTTAATTACTTGTTCGAGATTCGATTTTCAAGAAAATTCGGTCCATGCTTGTTCATGAAGATTTATATATGAAGATTCAATTCATTTCGATTAAGTACCATTCAAGTTTGTGATCAAGCTCAAGATTCGGTCTAGGGTATTGTGAAACCTTAATTTTTGCTAAGCGGTAATGATGCAAATAAGGATTTACGACAGCGGAAAATAATTATTTGATGGTGGTATTACCAGTGGAGAAGAAATTGGAGAAATTGAGAGGAGAAGACTCGTCGGAGAACGAGGGATTTTTGGAGAAGAATCACAGACATCGCGTGAGGAAGAAGAAAGACGAGAGAGAGAGAGATAAAAATCTCAATTTTAATTGTAATCTGGCCTATCTAAACAATGGACCACCATCCCCGTTATATAGGAGGGGTGGGGTTACAAAGATAGAAATAAAATTCAAATTGACTCTAATTGATTTGAATCAAAATTCAAATCTACCTTATCCTAATTTGACTCTTTTAAATTCAAAATTCAACTTGAAACCGACTAACTAATCTGAGATCGCATGCGTTCTCTTTTATTTAAATAAAATTTGCAACGACTTGAATAAACATAAATAAAATTAGACTCTAATTAACGGATAAAAATAGGAAAATAAGGCCCTGTTTGTTGACTTCATGCTGCATCAGTTCTCCTTCGCTTGAAAAATTCATCTCCCGACGAATTGTTGGATCTGCAAGCTTGAAGGTTGAGAAATTTGATTCAGCGTTCTCGATCATCCCTTGGAAGAACTGGTGTGGAGCAAATGGCGGAATCCATGTGGGCGTAGTGCGAAGGTTGGAGACGGTAGCTTCATGACAGAATAGCATGTGTGGCGAGAATGCGGGCGCCCACTCGGATTTTGTTCCCTTGACGTGGTGCTTAAAATTTTGATGATGCATCTCCATATTGAGCGTCTCAGCCTTTGGAGTTCCCATAGCAAAGCAATGGCACAAATTTAATAGAGGGGATGTGGCTAGGGCTGCTAATTGAACCGAATCATTCGAATTTGATTAGGATTTGTTCGATAAAAATTCGAAAAAAAGTTCGATTCGAAATCAAATGAACTGAATTTGAATTTAACTCATAGATTCGATTCCCAAATGAATCGAATATGAATTCACTTGAATTTGTTCGATAACAATTCGATTCGATTTGATATACATACATACAAACATATATATTATATAATATGAAGCATTATATATATGTAAATAAATGTAGTATATATTTTGCAAAATCCCCACACATAATACACAACTTAATATAATAATCAATATTTTTCATCATCTTATTCTAAAGATCCCAATTTTGGGATGCTCATTGCATACGTCATACCCCCTCTTTACTCCCCTAAATTCTCTCTCTCCCCTCGTCACTCATGAGAAAAAAACCAACATTTGCTTCTGCTCTCTAACGTCGCCAGCTCCAACCTCCCGCTCCTGCTCGCTCTCTTCAACATTGCTGGATCCAACCTCTCGCTCCTGCTCGCTCTCTCCAGTGCCACCAGCTCCAGCCTCTCACTCCTGCTCGCTCTCTCCAACGCCATCAGCTCCAACCTCCCGCGACAACACCACCCTCCCAGTTGCCAACCCCACCACCAGCTCCTGCTTTCCCCAGCCATCGACAACGACATTGGTTCTAAACTCACCAACATCGCCATCGCCTCTCCATTACCCCCGCAACAACCGATATCCCAGCCATCGATGACGACATTGGTTCTAAACTCACCAACATCGCCATCGCCTCTCAATTACCCCCGCAACAACCGGTATTGCCACACACACCCCTTTTACCCTAAAATCTTCAGATTTAGGTTCTATCCAAATAATTACTATGATTCTAAAATACATCATCTGCAAACAAACACATACTAATTTTTTAGAAACTATCCTGAGGTCACATATTTCAATTTTCTAACAATCTTTTTCTCAATCACACTCTTAATCCTCACATGATAATTTTCATGGCCATCACTTCCACTCAATATTTTTATCCAAAGCATTGGCAGGTACTTTCTTTTCATGGCCATCACCTCCGATTTGTTCATTTTCATGAAAAGAAGACTCCTCCTCTGATTCATGTATAGGGGCTAATGACTTCGATTTCGAGTTCGAAAGAAAACCATAAATCAACAATGACATAGTAAAAAACTGATGGTTCAAGAAATTATATATAAAGGATAAGAAACCTCTCAAATTTTCAGTCCCTGGATATTAATGAAAAAGTGGAAGAAGAGGGTGAAGAAATAGAAAAAATGATTCTTGAAATAATTAATAAGATTGATAGAAAGAAAAGATCAATGGTTTATCAATCATTTATCAAAGAGAATGAGAAAGTTGGTGGAGTGTCAGTTGAAAGGTAGAAATGCATTGATTGAATTTTCATCATAGGTACAAAAGAAAAGATCAATGGTTTATCAAGATGTCAATAATTATTTTTACCTTATATATTCAATTCATCATAGGTACAATACGAGCAAATGAGGATTACAAGAGACATACACGAACAACAAAAGTTAGGTACTTTAATGTAATTTATACCATCCATTGAATTTTACCATTTATGTTAAAAGTTTTTTACTTATCTCAATTATTTTTTTTACAAATTAGTATCACAAAATTTATTCAGTTCTTTGAAACTTAAAATATTATTTATATAAAAAATTTATTATTAATTAAATTATTAATAAAATTCTAATTCGATATAAAATGAATCGAATTTGAATATTCGAAACTCCAAACGAACTGAATTTGAATTTAGATTATAAATTCGTTTAAAATTCGATTCGAATTCAGATTCAAAAATTTTATAATGAATTGAATCTGAATATAGTTGGATTCGAATGTATTCGATTCGATTAGCACCCCTAGATGTGGCCAATGAATTAAGCCATATGGCCTTTAAATAAGTGAAACCCATGGTCCTAATCCTAATTGGGTAAGGAAGCCTCCCAGATTTCTTTCTTTCAGCACTCCCCTTTAAATATTTCGACAGCAGGAGGTGGGTTGCAATTTTCGTACCCCTTCATTTAAATTATCTCCTCTTGCATTCCCATTAACTTTAACCTCTATGCCAAAAGTTTTAAGTTTAGGGAGGTTCTTGCATTTTTTTTAAATCCACTCCAAATCCCTGATTCTAAGGGATTCCCTCTTCGTGGGAAATAAATCAGGGATCCATAGGATTCATTCTCCTTCCCATCGACATAGATGGCGTCGAACCCTAAGATTAGGGTTCCAACGTGGCGGCTCGAGATCGATAAGGGACGGCGGCGGAGCGGGGTTGAGGGGAGACTAAGGGAGGTGCAGGGGCGGTCGGCGCTGGCGGGATGGCAGCGTGGGGTGGGCGATAGGGTGGTTGCGCAAGAAGGGGAGTGGTTGGCGACGCGCTGGCGGTAGCCTGGGCCTGGTCGAGGCTGCAATGATAGCAGCTGGATGAGGGTGGCGTGGTTGTGGTGGCGGCACGGGGCGATAGAGGAAGCGGTGGCGTCGGTGAAGGGGATAGGAGGGTAAGGTGGTGCGGAAGGAGGAGCAAGGGGAATATGGTGTTCTGAGAACGCGAGGGGGGTGAGGCCCGTGAGGGAGGTGTTGTCAAGGTGGGCAGAGGGAGGTGGGGGAAGGGGTCTGTGGTGGCGCAGAGATGACGTGGTGGGCGGCGGGATTGGATAGAGGTGGAGAGGATGGAGGCGAGGGGGAGGACTGGTGATACGAGGGCGACAACGGGGTTGGCAGGAAGGGGCGTTGGGGCTGGGAGGATTGTCGGGGTGGCGGGGGCAGTGGGAGGGTTGCTGGGGGGGGGGGGGTGAGGGCTGTGGCGGGAGGGGTTGGCAACAGGGGTGGGGCAGGGGAGGTCCGCGGATGGGCTGTAGATCGGTTATTGCGGTTTTTGCGAGTCAGAATATACCTGGACAGCGAGCAGGTCGACATTTTTTTTGTCCAAAACGATCTGAACAGCACACAAATCATCATCGACGGCAAGATTTTGTTCGTCGTCAACTTGTACCATAAAGATATCCACGTTGTACCATGAGTCTATCCATTGCCAAACCTTAATGCTTGTCCGGAGGTGCTTCTTGAATTTTTGTTGACGTGAACGTGCATGCGAGCCACGAGATAGAGTTGCTTGATCGAGCTTCACCCTCCAATATGCGACAGGACCGTCGAATCGTGAGAACGATTCAAATTCCATGCTCTGATACCAATTGATGCAAATAAGGATATGCGACGGCGGAATAATTATTTGATGGTGGAATTTTGGTGGAGAAGAAATTGGAAGGGTTGAGAGGAGAAGACTCGTCGGATAATGAGGGATTTTTGGAGAAGAACCGCGGAGATCGCGTGAGGAAGGAGAAAGACGAGAGACAGAGATAAAAATCTCAATTTTAATTGTAATCTGACATATCTAAACAATAGACTACCATACCCTTTATATAGGAGGGGTGGGGTTACAAAGATAGAAATAAAATTCAAATTGACTCTAGTTGATTTGAATCAAAATTTAAATCTACCTTATCCTAATTTGACTCTAACTAATTAAATTCAAAATTCAAATTGAAACCGACTAACTAATCTGAGATCACATGCGATCTCTTTTATTTAAATAAAATTTGCAATGACTCGAATAAACGTACAAAATTAGACTCTAATTAACGGATAAAAATAGGAAAATAAGGCCATGTTTGTTAACTCCGTGCTGCACAGGTAAGCATCTGCAATCATTGTCGACAGCTCTAGGAAAATAATTAAGGTTCCATCTCTGGAACCCTAGATCCAGTGGCTCGTGTGAGCGCCATCGAGCCTCAATTCTGCGCAGTCGGGGTTCATCTCGAGAAAAGCACACGGAAGCATTGTCATGATCTACAGGCGATCACGATGGGTCTCCCGACGGTTGTGTAGATATCCAGGAGGAGCCACCGCAGTTGGGAGCGCCAAAGCAAGGTCCCAAGCCCAGCACTTTGTGGCATGAGGCGGCAGCATGCCCCCATCGTGAAGCCCTTGCGGAACCAGGGTTCCATAGAACCCACACAACTCATCAACTTTTTCGGTCCTCCAAGCAGGCGAAGGCGACGAGCCGCACCATGCGGCACTCATCCTCCTCCAAGCATCTCATGAGGCGGCATCTCCAAGCGGCGAGTCCCTCCTCACGCGCACCTCCAGGTGGAGGAGCCATATTGCGCATAGGCGGCGCCACCCTTTTACATCTCTCCAAGCGGTGCAAGTGCTTTTGACGGCAGCCCCTCCTGACCGCATCTTCTCTGCAGGCTCCTCTGGTCGCCGCAACTCCGCTCCTCCAAGGTGTTGGCGGCAACATCTCCAGCAAGAACAGATGCCCCCATTGGGAGCGACAGGGCATCGAGATAGGGGTTCCCATCTAGGGAACCCTAAATAAGGATGGGCCCAGTTGGGCCGAAGCTTTATTAAGAAAATCTTTTGATTTTTTTTCTTTTGCTACTATTGTAAGGACCCAAATGGATCAAAAGAATTTTAAAAAAACGAAGGAGGAGAAGAGAGAGGCCGAAAAAAAGAAAAAAAGAAAATGAATGGCCCTTTTAAAAAAATTGAGACTGTTATTATAAAAAAAAGGAAGAAATAACTGTAAAAAGGAGGGTGTCGTAAAAAAAACGTACAATTTTTTTAAGAAAATATCTTGAAAAAGATAAAAAAATGAAAGATTTGAAAAGCCGAAAAAAATGTGATCGACATATTGATTTTTGTTTCCCCATTGTCTTATCTTCTCCCAACATGGTCGACATCATTGTTTTCCGACTAGTCTAGGAGAAAGGGGGAGTATGGTGTAGAGTTCTACCAGTCAGTTCGTCAGATTCCAAATTTTCCAGTCAGAGGCATGTTAAATTTTTCAGACTCTACAGATATTCATACTCGATGTCAGATTAGTTCTGAGTCTTCAATTTCTGACGCGCACATGTATGCGGTCTTCAGTTTGATGTGCACATGTTTGCCATCCTTTGTATGGTCCCCATCTTTTGTTTTTATCAGAGTTTTCATGTGTTCCATAGGGACTCCAGAGTAGAGATCCCATTTCCTATGCCATGTAGGCTAGGGTTTTCATGTGGTTTCATAGGGACTCCAGAGTAGATATCCCATTCTCTAAGCTAGTATGGGAGAGACCCATTTCTCCGACGAGGATACTTCTTCAGACTCCATTCTCCAACGACCGTGGCTCCACGGCTTTTCAGTTCAACCCTTTCAGAGATGGAACAGTTGTCCATATGTTGTGGCAGGCTAGAGTACTCCGACGAGGAGACTCATTTTCAGTTGCAGTGACTCTGACAGACGCAGTACAAAGCACATGCTCTCCGACAAGGAGATTCAATTTGACTCACACTCCAGCCCGTTTGTCCTCCTCACTTGTACAACTTGAGAAGCAACACCCTCAACAACAACCGACAATTGTGCGCGTTGAGTTGATATTGTTCGTAGTGTCCTGTAGCATCAGTTTGAGATTTCTTTCTGTTTGTCCAAGCTGCGCATTGCATGCTCCAGCTTGAGGAGGGTGTTGGAGTATGTGTTATGCGTCACTTGTGGTGTAAATGGGTAAATGGATCACTCCAGGATCCATTACCCCATCAAGGAGTTTAGTCCCACATCTATTAGTGGTGGGACTTGAAGGCTCTGTGGAGGCTATATACGAAGCTCCAGACCTCCTGCATCAGATGAGAAAGTGCAGTGCATAAATCTGCCCTTTGAGGCATTCTACAGTGGTTTCATCCCGCTCCTTAGGGAGTAGGGTTCCACGTAAAATCTCGATGTTCCCTAAATATTTATTCTTTATCTCTCTAATACGCCTCCGCATTATATTTTCTAACAACCGTGATATGAATGGAAGTTAACCTACAGAGATATGTTGCAAGAGTTGTGATTTCAAAGGGTTGAGATGTTCATACGAAGGACACGAGATCATTATGTTGCACAATGATGCATTGGGAACAAATTCCCAAAATGTTGTGGAGGTGTGGGAACAAAAAAATCTCGGACGAAACAACAAAAATGAACAACCTCCGTGAGCAAATGAGCAAGCAAATCACAAACAACAAGCACAATCACAAGTACACAATGATTTTAACGTGGAAACCCCCAAGAACGGTGGGAGAGAAAACCGGGGGGCCGACACGATCCAAAACCATCCCACTATAATGACAATATAGTCTTTCTCCACAAAGGCTAAACAAGCCAATACTGTTTTTTGGTCTATCAACCAAAAATGAACACACCCAACAAGATAAAAGATGGAAGAGGGTTTTTACCAAGAAGGAGAACCAAATCAGTAGCTCTTCTCCAAAAGAGATCTCGTCGTTGTACCTTGCACTAGTGAAAACCACCGAAGCAAGAGCCAAGAGGAAAAAGGACCAAAGAGCTTCTTTGCCCCCTCGTATGGAGGTGTGAGTGGAGTTATGGCACAAGAGATGGAGCCATAGCTTTTCTCTTTGTTGTGTTCTTCCTCCATATGTTGGGTTCTGATGTTTAGAGAGCAGAGATAGGTTGAAAAGGCCTCCAAACCAAGCGGGACCAACTATAAGTGGTGGAAACCAATTTTGCATTAGCAGCCCACCATCTGTTATGGTGTGAACGCCATAGCAGATCACCTGATGCTCTTTAGAGACCGACTTGCTATGGTTTCTACAATTACCAACCCGACCTGCTATAACACCAACTTCTGTTCAACCCCACCTGCTACAGCACTAGCTTCTGTTTAATCCAACCTGCTGCAAGTCACCTGCTACAGCACCAACATCACATGTTGTGCGTCGATACACATGGTAGGTGCTCCTTTGGATGTCACCTATTACCAACAAATCTCTCCCTCTGCCCATGGGGAGATCATCTGTTTCCCTTCTCGATGTGAGGAGATTCGCTCCAATCCAATGAGGGAGCGGCAAACTCCAACCTTTCCAAATGGCAATGGGTTCGTCATCAAGTCAGCTCCATTGTCATCAGTGTGGATCTTGTCAAGAACCAATTGCTTTCCTTCAAGAGCAGTATGTATCCAATGATACCTTAGATCAATGTTCTTTAATCTTGCATGGAAAGCAGAATTCTTTCCAAGATAGATGGCACTCTGACTGTCATAATAAAGCACATGTTTATCTTGATCAAAATCAAGTTCACGCATAAACTTCTTCATTCACAATAGTTACTCGCATTCTTTTATAGTTGCAACAAATTCAACCTTTGTAGTGGATAAAGCCATACAATTTTGAAATCTAGATTGCCAAGAAACTACACCACTTGCCAAAGACATCAAATACACTGATATGGACCTTTTCCCATCGATGTCACCAGCTATGTCTGAATTCATGATTTCAGATTTCGTGAAACATCAGCGAAATTTCGTCGAAATTTCGATTTCGACATGAAATCAAAATTTCAAACGAAATGCCGATATAAGAGCCTTCCTTCACAAAATTTGCTTGATTTGGGCGAAATGTCATGGAGATTTACCATTTCGATGAAATTTCATTTCAACATGGTATCGGTACGATACTCGATCAAAATTTAAAACCTTGTCAGAATCTATATAGCCAAATAGAATGGGCTTCTTTGCTGCAAAGCAACGAGAGTAGCTGCTAGTACCTCGGAGGTATCTCAAAATCCGCTTAATTGTTTCCTAGTGTTCTTTTCCTGTATTTGAGATAAATCTACTAACAACCGCAACAACATGAGCAATATTAGTTCTCATGCAAAACATGGCATACATCAAGCTACATGTGGCTGATGCATAGGGAATCTTAACCATATCTTTCTTCTCCTCATTTGTCTTTAGACATTACTTGGAGCTCAACTAGAAATGTGCTCTAATAGGCGTAGTGACGGGCTTTGCCTTGTCCATGTGAAACCTTTGAAGTACCTTATTAATGTACTTCTGTTGTGAATCTAGTGATAGACAAAGTCTTCTTTCCTCTCTATCACGGGTGATCTTCATGCCCAATATTTGGCTTGCATGCCTGAAGTCCTTCACTGAAAAGGACTTGCTCAACTCCTTCTAGAAATTATCCCTCCACTATTGCCAACAAACAACATATCATTAACATAAAGCAAGAAAATAATGAAATCATCACCTGAAAATTTCTTCATGAAGACACAATGATCTGAAGTGATCTTGGAGTAACCATGCTCCCCCATAAATGACTTGAACTTCTTGTGCCATTGCATGCGCGTTTTCTTCAAGGAAAAGATTTTTCTTCAGCTAGCAAACGTGATCTTCCTTGCCTTTGACTATAAGACCCTCATGTTGCAACATGTAAATTTCCACCTCAAGATCACGATGGAGGGAAAGTTGTCTTCACATCCATTTGTTCAGCCTACAAGTCAAGGCTAGCTGCCAAGATGAGCACCACTTTGATAAAGGACATTTTGATCACAAGAGAAAATATCTCCTCAAAGTCCACTCCCTTCTTCTGGTTAAAACCCTTAACAACCAACCTGACTTTGTATCTCAAGCTTGTAGAGTATTCATCATGCTTCATTCTAAAACCCACTTTTTTTTTATTAAATCCCTCTTGTCCTTATGCAACTTCAAGAGCTCGAATGTGTAGTTGTCATGAAGAGACTCCATCTCTTATTTCATGACTTCTAACCACCTTTCTTTTTTGCATCCTGCATAGCCTCATCATAGCATTCTAGCTCCCCACAATCTGTGTGCAGGACATCTTGTGGAGGGACGTCTCTCTCGCTCATGGGTCTTTGTTGCGGTAATGCCTCTAAAGAGGACCCATCATCAACATGGCTATCATCATATGCATCTGCATCATCATCATTAGAAGTGGAGGTCTCAAGCACATCCTCCTCTTCTGCTACATCTTGCAACTCCTCAGTTGCATCACCTGTCATTGCACGTGGAGCACTCTACAAAGGAACTGGCTCTACATCATTTGGCGATAGCTGCTCGAGGGAGAATCATTTACAGCTTTCTAGAAGTCTTAAATGGGTTGGTCTTCATAGAAGACTACATCCATGCTTTTCACGAGCTTCTTCTCAGCAAGATCATACAACTTGTAGCCAAGCTCATCTTGACCAAATCCTGAGAAAACACATAACTCCGTCTTTGCGTACAACTTTGGCCTTTCACCTTGGGCATATGCACAAATGCTTTGCATCCAAAGATGTACAAATGATTGTATGGTACAACCTCACTATGCCATACCATGTCAAAAACATCACCAATCAAGGAAATATATGGAGAGAGATTAATAACATAAACTGCAGTGAAAATAACTTCACAACAAAAAGCATTAGGCAACTTGGCCTAAGAAAGGAGACATCTAATCCTCTCCATCATGGTCATGTTCATTCTCTCTGCTACGCCATTCAGTTGTGACATCTTCGGTGGAGTCTTCTGGTGCCTAATAACATGAGACCCACAGTACTCATTAAACGATCAAATATATTCACCACTATTGTCGCTACGAATGCACTTCAATTTATTTCCAGATTGTCACTCCGCTAGCGCATGAAAGTCCTTGAAAACATCAAAGACTCGGTCTTTTCTCTTTAAGGCATAGACCTAAACCTTCCTAGAAAAATCATCAATAATATAACAAAATAAAGTGCACCACCAAGAAAGCTTACTTGTAATGGACCACAAACATCTGTGTGAACAAGCTCCAATGCATGCATCTTCCTTGATGGTGGATGGCTCTTTAAGGAGACTCCCGTCTGCTTCCCAACCAAGCAATACGTACATCTCTCCACCTTGTCTTTCTTTATAGCTGCTAGCCAGTCCTTCACCAATCATCGCAGTCTCTTCTCTCCCACGGGGCCTAATCTCCGATGCCACAGCTCAATGGAATCAACATCTCGAGTCACATGTACCACATCACGGGAAATCGGTTCATTCATAATGTAAAGGTTGTTGGTACACTTCTTGCCACGAGCAACAACCAAAGATCCTCGGGTAAGCTTCCATTGCCTGATACCAAAGGTATTTTGGTATCCTTCATCATCTAGTTTCTCCACATAAATAAGGTTCAGGGGTACATCTGGTGCATGTCTCACATCGTTGAGTGTCAACAATGCTCTATTAGCACTTTGTAGCACAACAATGCCAATAACTTGAGACAAAGAACTATTGCCCATTTTCAATGAGCCAAAATCTTCAGGTATATATGAAGAAAAGAAATCCCTGTGTGAGGTGACATGGAGAGCTGAGCCACTGTCAACAAACCAAAAAGTACCATCACAGGGGACATTCGCCATCTCCTCATCACAGACAATGAGGAGCTTATGCTGAGCAGCTGCAACAACATTTTCATTCTTCTTCTCATTCTTGCCGTCTCCATTTCTATTGCCTTTCTTAAGCTGAAAGCAGTACTTTTAAGTGGAGAAAAACGAAAGGTGCATATGCTTCACACATAAAAGATCTTTCATCTTGTTCTTCCACGAGCTATATTTAGTCTCATTCAAGCAAATCATGCGACTTGAATCAAAATCCATCTTGTTGTCCACATAGAAGCTCTAATACCACTTATTGGGAACAAATCTCCTAAATGTTGCGGAAGCGTGGGAACAAAAAGCCTTGATGAAACAACAAAGATGAACAACCTCCACAAGCAAATGAGCAAGTAAATCACAAACAATAAACACAACTACAAGTACACAAGGATTTTAACGTGGAAATCCCCAAAATGATGAGGGAAAAATCATAGGGCCGACATGATCCAAAACCACTCCGCTATAATGACAATATAGTCTTTCTCCACGAAGGCTAAACAAGCTAAGATCTTCTTGTTGTCCTATTAGCCAAAAATGAACACACCCAACAAGATAAAAGATGGAGACAGAGGATTTTCACCAAGAAGAACCAAATCCATAGATCTTTTCCAAAAGAGGTCTCGTCAATGTAACTTGTACGGGTCGAGAACCACCGAAGCAAGAGGAAAGGGACCGAAAAGCTTCTTCGCAACCTTGCACGGATATGAGAGTAGAGTTACGACACGAGAGATGGAGCCCTAGCTTCTCTCTTTGCTGTGTTCTTCCTTCATATGTTGGGTTCTGCTCTTTGGAGAGCAGAGAAATAGGTCGAAATGGCCTCCAAGCCAAGTGAGAACCGCCATAAGTGGTGGAAACCAATTTTGCACTTACAGTCTGCCAGCTGCTATGGTGCGAACGTAACAGCAACTCACTTTCGTCGCGTCCCGATCCCCTATATCCGATACGACCAGATTTGATCGGCACATGATGCTTATAACATCCCAACAAAATCCCAAGGACATACGAAAAAGACATATGAAGAGATATTTACAACTGAAATTATAATTGTTGGAGTATAAGGTGTATGCGCCTATTGTGTTGTAGCAGGGTAAATGGATCCTGGAGGAGATCCATTTACCCCACCCAGTTGTTTAGTCCCACATCGTCCAGTGGTGGGACTTGGAGGCTCTGGAGAGGCTATATAAGGAGCCCCAGACCTCCTGTATCCATTGAGAAAAAGCAATGAAGCATATGCCCCTTTGAGGGCTTCTCCCGTGGTTTCATCCCGCTCCTCACGGAGTAGGGTTCCACGTTAAAATCCCGTTGTTCTTCTTATTTTATTATCTTTTCCATGTTACGCTTCCGCTTCCGATTTTCTAACATGGTATCAGAGCGGATTCGATCTTCGGGATTCTTTTTATGTTCTATATTTGTATTCGAGATCTTTCATGTTCTTATTTTTGTTTGAGAGTTTTGTGGAGATTATTTTTCGAGATTATGATCTGACTGTTCTAGGGTTTATGTTTAAAAACCCTAATTTCTGTAAGAAAGTGAAGTTCATCATTAGGGTTTCTTTTACGAAACCTATGTTTCAAGTGCATCTCTCCAGATCTGAGCGGCGAAGACGCAGGCTGCGGTTTGCAAATCTCCGTTGCATAGCCTCGCGGTTCCAGGCTACAGAACCTCTCCAGGCGCGAGGCGAAAAAAATCCAAGGCGCGCGCGCTCCTCCAGCCCCTGGCGCCGCCTCCTGCTGACTCCAGCCCCAAGGCGGTAAAGCCGCCTCCGTCTCCCAGCCCCGAGTCGCTGTTGTGCGCAGGCATCGCGCTCCCAGGCGCCTGCGCGGTGCACCACACTCCCCTTCCAGCGATGCGGCTCCCTCCAATGATGCGCGTGCCCAGAAGTCCTCCACGATTCCGCATGCACATCAACTCACCACATACGGGACGCAGACACCCGCAGCCCCATCATTGAAGAACCTCATGCACACCTCTCCCAGTCGCGCGATTTCAGTCCACGCGAGGCGCGCGATGTCCTCTCCTCGTCAATCGCGCATGGCGGCCGCACCTCCTCTCATGCGGCGAGGCCCCGGCGCACTCCAGTTAGCCCCGGTGTCGCGCGCGATGCTCGAGGAGGATTGCCACGCGATCGCGCACTCCAGTAGCCCCGGCGGTGGCGTCTCCTCCTTGCGTGGGGGCGGCGCTAGGTTACGGGGGGGGACGCCACTTCATATCGGGAGCGGCGGGAGCCAACCCTAAGGGCAGCGGCGTTTGTTAAAAAAAAAGAGAGAGGGGTTTCATAAACCCCTAAAAGGAAGCAGTCGTTCCTAAAGAAGTGGGGGGCGCAGCTTCTATTCAAGGGGGCCCGATGGCTTGAAAAAAAAAAAGAGGGGTTACCCGATAGGGGAACCCTAAGTGGGTTCTTTTATAAAAAAAAAATTACTGTGGATCCAAGTAGGCCGAAACTTGAAAAAAGGAAGGGGGTGGAGCTGTGCCGTAAGTTATAAAAAAAAAGGAGCAGTAAAAAAAAAGGGGGTGTTGCTTTTGTGGGCCGAGTTTGGGCCCAGAGTTTTCATTTAAAAAAAAAGGCGCGTACATGAAAAAGCCGTACGCATTTTCAAAAAAAAATGTGCGAAGCAAAAAGCCGTAAAAAAAATGGTTGAGACGGCTTAAAAAAAATGTTGGTGGCTTAAAAAAAATGATGAAAGCTGCAAGAAATTCTTTGAATGTTTTGTTTTCCCCCTCGTCATTGTCTTCTCCCAACTTGGTCGATGTCCATGTTTTCCAACAAGTATGGGAGAAAGGGGAAGTATATATGTAGAGTCACAGGTCTTTTCAGATGATCCAGATTGCATATTCTCCAGACCAGCAGATTTTCAAACTCTACAGGTGTTCGGACTCGACGTTAGAAGATTCCGAGTCTCCAGTTTCAGACACGCACAAGTTTGCGGTCATTGTCAGATGTGCATATGTTGCCATCATTGTCAGAGGTCCCCATCATTCTTCTAGTTGTCAGGCCAGAGTTTTCATGTGAGCCATAGGGACTCCAGAGCAGAGGACCATTCCCTTGAGGGCAAGGGTTTTCATGTGGTATCATAGGTACACCAGAGCAGTGCACCATTCTCTGAGCCAGATGGGCGAGACCCAGTTCTCCGACGAGGAGACTTCAGGCGCAAGTTCAGACTCGACGGTCAGATTCCGAGTCTTCAGTTGACTCACACTCCAGCCCGTTCGTCCTCCTCACCTACACGGCATGAGAAGCAACGTCCTCGACTGCAGCATGTGCGCGTTGGGTTGATATTGTCCGTAGTGTCTTGTAGCGTTGAGTTGAGTTTCTGTCTGTTTGTCCAAGCTGAGCATTGCATGCTCCAGCTTGAGGGGGAGTGTTGGAGTATAAGGTGTATGCGCCTATTGTGTTGTAGCAGGGTAAATGGATCCTGGAGGAGATCCATTTACCCCACCCAGTTGTTTAGTCCCACATCGTCCAGTGGTGGGACTTGGAGGCTCTGGAGAGGCTATATAAGGAGCCCCAGACCTCCTGTATCCATTGAGAAAAAGCAATGAAGCATATGCCCCTTTGAAGGCTTCTCCCGTGGTTTCATCCCGCTCCTCACGGAGTAGGGTTCCACGTTAAAATCTCGATGTTCTTCTTATTTTATTATCTTTTCCATGTTACGCTTCCGCTTCCGATTTTCTAACAATAATCATCTATTTCCATAGCAAGTCACCTATTATGCATCCAGAGACCTACCTGCTATGGCATGAATGCCATAGCAGGTCACATGTTGCGTTTCCAGAGACCGTGATGTGGTTTCTACTACTGTGAACCTAACATGTTATAACACCAACTTGTATTCAACCCCAATGCTACAACACCAGCTTCTGTTCAACCCCACCTGTTGTGACCAAGGCCATCTGTTGCAGCACCAACACCACCTATTGTGTGGCAATACACATAGGCTACAGGTCACCTGCCTACAAATAGGTCTTTACGATTAAACACTTTCATGATGGATCCATTAACATATTGAAAACAAGGCTTGTAGTGAAAGACTTCACTGAGACCTACTTCATCGACTACTTTGAGATCTTCTCTCATGTGGCAAGAATGTGATCTATTCATACCATTATATATATATATATGTTACAACCAACAAGAAGTGTCTCATCTATTAACTTGATGTCAAGAATGTCTTCCTCTATGGTGACCTCGGGGAGGATGTTTACACATCACATCCATCAGGTTATTCCATCGAGGGGGGTATATATGCCAACCAATATTTTTGAAACCGAACCGGACATCAAACCAGAAACCTTATCGAAATAGTCGGATCGGGTAGAACCATGTAATCAAATTGGTTAAACCAGATGATGATGTCATCATTATTTAAAACCGGAGTAAATGGTTTAAACCAGACCGGTGACAAAAAGTGGTCGAACCGACTAATCAAATTGGTTAAACCAGATGATGATGTCATCATTATTTAAAACCGGAGTAAATGGTTTAAACCAGACCGGTGAGAAAAAGTGGTCGAACCGACTAATCAGATCGAAATGAAACAAAATTTATAAAAAAATATACACTTAAATATACTTGAAATAGAAATAAAATGCATAGACAATGTATATATTTCACACTATATGTAAAATATTTTTCATATACACCATCAAATGTCATACATACCATATATATTATAGAGAGGGTTGATCTTGTGAGAGCCAAAATTGTGAGACCAAGAGAGCAGTGAGTCTGAACCATTAGATTCTGCTCATCTCTTTCCTCCAATCAATCAGCAAAATCTAATGGTCCAGACTCACTGCTCTCATGCTCTCGTAGTTTTTGGCTCTCACGAAATCAGCCATCTCTCTCTCTCTCACTCTCTCACTCTCTCTCTCTATATATATATTACTTGGACTAGATGGCCTATAACATAATAATAGTTTAATTATATTTAAAACCCGTTATATGTAAAAAGTTGTGTTAAAGTAGTTGGTTAGGAGTTTGAAATAGATAACCAATGGTCATGGGTTCAACTCCCACTACTAGAATTGTTTTTAAATAAATTGAAAATTAAAGGTGGCTCAATTTCGGTTGAACCTAGTTAAACCAAGCTAAAAATAATAGGTTGAAATGATAGGTTGACTAGAATATGAACATTTGAACCAGACCGGCAAGAACCGGTTAACCAGACCAGTCCAGCCCCAGTTCACCGAGCGGACCGGTCGAATTGACCAATCCGGTCTAATTTTCGAAACATTGATGCCAATTATTCAAGTCCATATATCGCCTAAAACAGAGTCTACGAGCGTGGTTTAATAGGCTTGCCATTGAGATCAACTCTCTTGGCTTCCATGGGAAAACAACTAGGGATGGGCATTGGGCTGGGCCGGCCCGACCCAGCCCGAAGCCCGGCCCAAAAAACCCGGCCCGGCCCAAGCCCAAATGAATAATGGTCGGGCTTGGGCTGAAAATGCAGGCCCAATTTATTTTTGGGACGGGCCCGGGCTTCCCTCGGCCCAGCCCAACTTGGCCCGCAGGCCCGATCCGAATATAGGCCCGAATCTAGGCCCAAGGCCCGGCCCGAAACAAGGCCCGAGAGTTAGCCCGAGACAATCCCGCGTCCCTCCTAACTTACTTTGTCCGAACTGAAACCCTTCCCATTCCCTCGCGCAAATGCAACACACCTCGACCCCTCCCGTTTCCCTAATCGTTCGTGTGGTGCAGCCCTAGCATAGCCGTCGGCCCGCTGCTCCTTCTCATCTCGAGGGGGTTGAGCTATCGACGCACCGCTCCTCCTCGTCTCCTCCACAACGCCATCGTCGCTCTGCCTCAGCCCCTTTCCCTAATCGTTCGTTCGTGTGGTGCGGCCCTAACATGTTGGTCAATGAGATTTAGAGCCGAGTGCAGTGACGGATATGAACTATGTTCCTACAAGGGAACCCATCCAACATTGCTTGCTAATCACAGGTAACATGCACGGTTTTTTTGCTTTGAATGTAGCTCTGCCTGTGTAGTTTTGTGTATTTTGAGCTCCACTGTGGCTCGTGGGTGATATTAGGCTAGTTTAATTTAAAATTATTTCCACTATTCTATGTAATAAAATCATGATCTTGTGATTTATCTTGCAGCAAAATCCCGGTCGTCTACAATTGCCAAAACGTGTTCTTATTCCATGGTTGCATGTGGTCTTCATCTGCGACTATTTAAAGCAATCTGATACATTTGAGGTTTGTCTAATCTGCACTTTTTAGTAGTTATAGTCAATGTCGATGAAGTTTTAAATGATTGTAGGAACATCTCTGTCTATGCTTACTTTTTCTGGTCGAAGGCTGAAAAAGCACATAAAATCATTAGTTGTGGTCCTTTTGTCCAAAGAAAACCACCAAACTGCACACTATAATCCATATGGGATCCTAACACCTCCCACCCACCGCATCCCCGAAAACCCATCACCACCGATCTACACCAACAACTTGACGCACATAGATATGCTATCAAACACCACCATATATATAGAGAGACGCGCGACATGACTATATGGTCCTATAACACACGACATAATTCAACATGGCCAAGAGAGGTAGAGAGGAGTCAACGAGAGAATTATCAAAGGTGGCATGCACAAGGGAGGACAGAGGGGAGCAGCCACGGGCAAGGCAGCAGTGGTAGACGTGGCTGCAAGAGCTCGGGTACGAGGAGCTGTGGAGATGGGCCAGCCCGGCCCAAGCCCGGCCCGAAGATTTGGGCCGAAGGACAACAAAAACTGCGGGCCGAGGCCCGGCCTAGGGCCCGAACTATTATGATGGGCTTGGGCCTGGGCCCTTCAGGGCCCGGCCCAGCTCGGCCCATGCCCATCCCTAAAGACAACTACTATTCTGTATTTATCAAATGGAGGTCCTCATATTCGTAATACTTGCAGTTAATTTTGGACATAGTTATCATTGGTGATGACAATGCTTGCATTCTTAAAACCAAGGCCTTCCTCCAGGAGATATTTGTCACCAAGGACCTTGGCCAACTCAGATACTTCTTAGTTATTGAGGTGATACACACAGCAAAAGGATTACACTTATCACAAACAAAGTTGCAAAAGTCGATACTCGATCGAGTGGGTCACTGGCTATAGATTAATCGGTAATTGAGCGACTAAACAGATTTAGTCAAATTTTAGTCGATTTTAATTTTTAAATTATTTGAAATATCAAATATATAAATTATTTTATATACATATATTCTTATATATTTATTTAAATTTGTACATTTTCTATACTATCGTAATAAAATAAAAGAAATATCTGAATTCCAATCGAACATTATTAAGCATATTAAGCACCATAGTAAGTTTACATTAAAAACAAAAATAGTCCCAGAAAAATGACCAACTAATCGGCCTAGTCAGTTGTTTAAACGAGCCTTTTAATCGGTTGGTCGATTAAGGGTGGATTAACCTTAATCGGAGAGGTCACCCCACCTTGTAGACTAAACATGTCGACTAAATGGGTTACTCGACCGTTTTTTTACAAGCTTGGTCACAAAGGAAGTACAGTCTGGATATCCTTAAGGAAGTCAGCCTACTTGGATGCAAGCTATCATCTATTCCCAGCTAAACACCAAAGACATACCACCATCACTAATCCTCCTCTTGAAGATACCATGCGATATAGAACTCTAGTAGGGAACATGTTATACCTCAATGACATCATGTCTAATATATCATATGCTATAGCAGAGCTAGATAGTACATGGAGAAGCCCCACTATAGCCATTGACAGGATGTTCCTTTCATCCTTCGGTACATGAAGGACTCTCTTGGAGAAGTCTTTTTCTATTGGGTTAATGGCTACACTGATGTCACCGCCTATGCAGATGCAGAATATGCTAAGTCTCCTGAAGACAGACACCCCACTACTGGTTCCATCATATTTATTGGTGGAAATCTTGTGACATGACCAAGCAAGAAACATATTGTTGTCTCCAGATCAAGCGTAGAAGTAGAATGTAGTGTTATGGCTCAAACTACATGTGGATTACTTGGCTTGTTTTCTTTCTACATGAACTTAAAATCCCTATTACTACTCCAATACCACTCTATGGTGACAACAAGTCCGCAACATGCGTTGCCACTAATTTTATTTTTCATGAGGACCAAGCATATTAAGGTGGACCGCCTCTTTATTCAAAATGTTGTACACGGAGGAAAGATCACTATGTCGCACATCTCCAAAGAACTCCAACAGGATGATATATTCACCTAAGCTCTTCAAAAGAAAAGCAAGGCTGCAGAAAGCAATAGTCGGTACTCGGACGGTGGGGTCACTGACTAAGGATTAATCGGCAGTCGGACGACTAATCGGATTTAATCGGTCATTAGTCAGCTTTGGATTTTTTTAATTATTTTAAATATATAAAATATTTTTATACATATATTACTATATATTAAAATAGATTTATATATTTTTTGTACTATCATAATGAAACAAAAGAAGTAATTGATTTTAAATATAACATTAAGCATATTAGTATAAGTTTGCTTTTTAAAAAAGCAAAAAACTAAACAAATAAAAAAAGCTTGATGTAAAAGTCGGTCGATTAGTCAAGTTGATCGACTAATGCCCGACTAGGCATTAGCAAGTCAGCTACCTCGAGTCGACTAATTGGACCAGCTAGTCGACCTAGTCGGTCGACTTTTACAGTTTAGAAAAGCATGTCTTGGCGTCATTTATAATTTTAGTAATTAATAGTGTTTTTATTTCTATTTTATTTCCTTATTCTCTATTTCCACGTGTAACCCTTCGGGGACTATTATGCAACTGCCACTTATTAGCACTAGGGCTTCACTCTATATAAGAAACATTACACCTTGAATAAATTATTCCATTACACTCTCGATTTTTCTCCACAATTCATATTACTTGTGAGGTATCATGAATTGTCTCCCTCCTTGTTGATATTATTTTTCACGTTATTGTCCATGTTCCTCTATATAGTGGCAACAAGTCGGCTATTTAAATAGCTACTGATCATATATTCCATGAGAAAATAAAGCATATTAATATCAACTATTAACAATGTTGTTGTTGAAGATAATGATAGCTACTCCATACAATATCCATCATGCGACAGCTTGCAATATCTTCACCAAAGGACTACACAAGAAATGCTACATTTTCTTTGACATAAGGAGGGCATGATTGACATCTATGCTCCAGCATATGGGGGGAGTATGTTCTATCGATGCTTCCCGTAACATACTCAATACATTTCCATTAAAAAGGTCAGGAGTTCAATGTCAAATAAGAATAATGTATTTTTCTCAACATCCCATCTCAGCCGAACACTGGATATCACATTTACAAAGGTAATCCCTTGAGATTTCTCCCATTAAATATGCTAAGTCCTAGTTTGATTGTTTCACTTTCACCCATCCACCCAGAGCAACCCCATTTAAGGCTTCGTTAATATTGTTGTTCTATATTGTAAAAAGTTCTAGTGCTTCTAATTAACATTTCTTAATATAATCCTATCTTAATAGATTCATGTAGTTACTTCTAGTGTCAGATCAGGCAATTAAATAATCATCCTGTATACAAACATGCAGATTCATCTTAGAATCACTAATGTATACTTATGACGAGCAAAATGGATGTCATTAGATGACCACCACCACATCTCCAGCATTCACCAAAGTTTGGAAAGGACATCAAAAATAGGAATCTACTGATAAAGAGATTCAGGAATAAAAGGGGAGATCAGTACACAAACCTCCATCTGTGTGAGGGTTCGAAAAAGGATCATGCCACTTTATGATCTATAGTACAGAAGATATGCTGACCATCCAATATAAGTGTTACAGGAACGAAATTAGACCTTATTGTTAGAAGAACACTTCTTGGGCCCAGATTCATCTTGATTGTAGCTAATCTCGCGAGACAATTCAGGCACCCATCTTGTGATCATGCGTTCTTCGACCATAAATTGTTCTAGACATGACAGAGAAGTCGAGGATTCCTTCTCCCCATCGATGCTGAGAACCAACAAAGCCTTTGCTACACCTCCTGATACTCGAAGAGCACACTGCCAATCAGACCACATATGCAATCGCTGGTCCATTGCAGGGTCACCTTCTTTCATCACGAGCACAGCATATTCTGAGTGGACTAACGCTGGGTGGTGTCTATAGGCAACAAAGTCTACACCATATTGAAGACCGGGACGTACAACCCAGTTCTTACTCCGCAGATGAGAATATGCTTTATATAGGTAGGGAAATCCTGCTCTACTGTATCTCATGTAATCCCACAACTCCTCCTCAGTTTTTGGAGTCTCGTCTGGCCCCAGAATCACAAGACACTTGAGAGCATGTGCCAAGTAAAAGGCTTCCTCTGGGCCTAACTGAAACCACTGCTTCTCTGTCTCAAAAGTCGAAATGGGTTGACCAAAACATGATCGATTGAGCAGATTCGCTAATTCAGAACCTGCTACCACCAGTGCATTGCAACCTCGAAGACTTGCAGGTGTTGCACATTGTAGAAGATATGTCTGGAGTTGTTTGATGACCAAAGACATTGGACAGGCCTCTGCAATGTCTGCGAACTGTCTTCCTTTCCATCTTGGTTCTCCCAGATCCATTGTGTGCAAAATACAACTCTGAAATATTTTCCAAAAGCATGGCTATGTAAATTCAACTTCAAAAGCGATCGAAATTCAAAAGTGTATTCGGCAATTTTCTTACTAGCAATGATAGCATGAGAAATAATAAGAACAATATATGAGACAAGGTTAAAAAACCGAGTGGACATTGAAGTGGGCATGCATCAGCTCTGGTTCAATCAAGTTCGATAGGAAGTTCAACCCAGTCAAACTGGTTATGATGTCAGCACAACATCAACATTCCTATAAACCATAAACAAAACAACCGGTCAGCATATATCCATTGTATATTATTGAAAAACAAAGCCATTCATTCAATCATGTTTGATAAGAAGTTCAAGCCGGTCGAACCGGTGATGATGTCAACACACATCAACATTTGTATAAGCCATAAAAACCAACCGATCACGATTTACCAATCGGATCGGTTAGTTTTCCAAACCTGAAATACCAAATAACTCTACAACTAAATGTGTATTTATGCAACTCTATGCTCTTTTCTTCCCCAATTCCATATTGAATGAATGGCTTTGTTTTTCAATAACCCTCTATATAACAACAAAGCCTTTCCCACATTAAGCTAGGTCACCTACATGGATTCTTTGCCTCCATTCATATCTATCTTGGGTCAATCTCGGACTTAGATTCAAAAAACTAAGATCCCTTCGTATAGTCTCATTCCAACACTTTTTGGGCGTTCATCGCCCTCTCTTAGCCGACTCAACATTTTAAAATTCACATCTCCTAATTGATGTATCACCCGACCTCCTTTGCAAATGACCAAAACACCTTAAATGCTTTTATCGCATCTTATCCTCGATCAGAACTACACCAACTTTCATTCTGATAACCCTATATACATGCTGAAAGGAAATTACCATTACATTGATTTTGCAAGAAGCAAGGGAGGTACTTGAAACATTCAGTGAAGCAATTCCACTAAAGGACCTGCCAAAGATTAATGACATGTAAAACATGAATGGACCATGTTATCCTCACGAACCACAAACAATCGGCACAGTCGAGCCCCAAACATGACGTACTCACTACTCAAGATCATGGACAAGAAAGAGATAAAGAATTCAACTCGCATTGAGACAATAGAATTTCACTGAATCGTACTGCAGAAGAAAAGTATCTAAACCCTACATTTCACACGTAAAAGCAGAGATTTCTCAAGGAAGAAGCTTACCGGCACAGAAGAGTGTAGGACTGCTTCCAGGAGCTGCTGAGCTCGGCTGGGGATGGGCGTCTTGCAACGGCCGGGGCGGAGAAGGAGGGCGCCTCTGGAGGAGGCGCATGGATTGCCGGGGCGGAGGGCGCCGGTGGCTGAGGAGGTGCGCGCGAGAATGGGTAGGGCACGGGGAGGTCGGAGGCAACGGCAGCGGTGGACTTGTTGGTTGTCGAAGTCCCGTCCACTCGCTACAGTAAATAGGTTAAATTACATAAAAGGGACTAATCTTTTCCTGGATTCCCAAATCAGGTACCGTTTTTTAGATTGTAACAAACAGGTGACTTGTCTTTGACTTAACGGTGAAGTCCCCAACGACGTTAATGGGTTACCCATTTTGTGCTGAAGTTGGACAAGTATACCCCTGCCTATTAGGGATTTTGTTTTGGCACATTCGACCTTCATCCTCACACGCACAGAAGGGGCGGCATTCCTCTTCCTCCCTCCCTGGCGGTTCCACAAGGGGCGGCATAGCTGAGGATACTCCGCTCGGCCCTTCGACGAGAAAGCGAGGAGTTCAACAGCCGATCCCATTGAAGGTCCTCAACCCCCCATCGATGATTGAGGTAAAAAACTATAGTTTGAACTTCCGATTTGGGTGTCCCTGTATTTGGGTTCAAATTTAGGGTTTGATATAGGGGTAGTCATGCACGGCAAGTGAAATGGGGGTATCAAATGGGGAGATCTGTGCACAGATCGGGTAATAGAGCATGAAATGGGTGCGATCATGCAAATGCGATCGTGCACGGTAAAGTGGAAATGGGAAATGGGAAGCTCTCCCCTATGCTAACTCGCATATATGCTACAACAATTGGAAATGGGAAATGGGAAGCTCTCATATATGATACAGCAATAACACCCGTGAGAAGAAGCCTGTTACTCTGCAATTTATTCGGGAGAAAAATAGAATTCTAAGGCATACATATCATTCAGATTTGGTTTATTCATAAATCCATGTCTTTTGCTTTTAATTTTCAGAAAATGATGTCATCTTCATCCTCATTACGATAAATAAGGTTGAGGTTCATCGTAATGAATGGAAAGAGTACGAGATCGTTAAAATGTGTAAATGTGGAGTCAAAGCCGCACTTCGAACTTCTTGGACTGACAAAAATCCAGGTCGAAGATTTTATAGATGCTATCGATATGACGATGGTGGTTGCGATCACTTTTGTTGGTTTGATCCACCAATTTGCTATCGAGGGAAGGATGTCATATGCGAACTTTTAATGGAAAATAAAATGCTTCGCTCGGAGTTGATGAAGTCCAAAAACGATCAAGGTCACGCTCAAAGAAATTGTTGTAACAATATTAAGCTAGTCCTACTACTATGTTGTTTCATGGTTGTACTAATGTGATTTTTTTATAAGGATTTATTGTTGTAGAACCTTATGACACGTTATGAATGATGCTTAAATTTGTATACATGCACTGTTTTGCATCAGAGAATCCAATTATTCACGGTAACATAAATTCTGCCAGCATCCTCTTGGACAATAATCTCACCTCAATTTTATGTGATTTTAAATTTTCCGATTCCGTAATCAAGAAATCGGCGACGAAAGTTGAAAATACGAGGGACTATCTGGATCCAGAATTGAGAGCAAGTTGCGATGTTTTCAGCTTCGGAGTCGTTCTCGCCGAACTGTTAACCGGACAGGAATTAGATGTGCTGGATGGAGTGGGGCGGCTATCGGCAGTGACGACTGATAACTTGTTTTGTATGATGAATGTTGTGAAAGGAGGGAGTGAGGATGATCAAGTAAAAACTTTAGTAGAACTCATCATCAAGTGAACCTTATGGCTATCTTAAATTTGTATAACCTTATGACTATGTTGTCTCCCATATCCCTATTTTGCATATCGAGGCGATCTGTTTACAAGGAAGGAAGCAGCCCCGGGGTGTCAACTACTCTCACCATGATACCTTACACTGAACTCAGGCATGTCAATGGCATTCACAATCTGTTCTGTGTTGTGTGCATCTACAGGGCCATCAGAACTTGAACAAGCAATAACTGTGAAGGGTAAGAACTGGATGTGCTTCCGGATGCATTGGTCGTTGAACTTCCTGCCTATGAAACGCTTCGCACCTGCCAAAGATTAAAATAGAGTGAGTGGTTTTTGGATGAAAACGTCGATCAAATTTCCAATATGTCACTGCTTGAAACTCTTCTGAAGTTGTCGACATCTTCATCGATATGGTTCTTAGAGTAGAGATTTTCTGGTAGCGGTGTTGGTATTTATATATAGCTATCTCTTATGTGCATCTACATGGCCAGAACTCATGCCCATCATGCCATAAGCCCTGGAATATTCTGAAGACCCAATGCCCATTTATTACAGTATTGAAGTCATACCGTAATGGTCATATGCCAATTTTCCTTGAATGAATGCAACAATTTGGAATAAACTTGTGCAGTTGAGGAGCATGGATTTCTCTGTGCAGAACCAGCATAGATACAATCGTTCCTCAACGAGCACTGTATATAATCAACTAACATGCATATTATTCGCCCACATAAATCAACTAACATTATGAAGAAAAACATGATTAAGCAACTGTATATAATGTTCGCTACTGACCAAGAGCGACAATATCAAGAAAATATCTTCTACTAAAATAAACATAGCAGTTTGTTATCAATTTACATCCGGCCATCAAGGTCTACAATAAGGCGGCCCTCGTAACATGTAAGAATGGCCAACAATAGCAAAAAACTTTCCAAATATAAGCATCAGTTTGTCAATGGCCTACACAAAAAACAACTATCATTATACATATAAAAAAAGTAACATATGCCCTGCGTCAAGTGAGAATATCCAGTCAAAAAAGTAACATATGCCCTGCGACAGGTGAGAATATCCAGTCAAAAAAGTAACATATGCACCATCATCAAATGAGAATATCCAGCAAAAAACTCCACCAATTTCCACCATGGCATAATCCCTGCAACAGAGATATGTAAATGATCAATCACTCCAATAACTGGTAGGTTCGGTTCCACCAATGCAAGACATCCGCTACCTCTACCATCACAATCACCACCACTTTTATTCACTGGTTTATCTTGGCTAAGATCCTCTATAGGAGAGAAATCACTGTCATCCATATCGTCACCATCACTATCAGTTGACATATTCAATTCAACTTCATCGGCATCTTTCATATCATCTTCAACGACACATGTGGCAGTGTAAATTTCATCAAGTGATTCAACAAGAATAACCAAAGGTTCTAATTCTTTATGAAGATTAAATATCTCGAATGCAACTTTATCCGAATTCACCAAAATCAAATTAGAATTTCTACTTGTTGGCTTGTACCACATTCGGTATTTATCCTTGTCAAGACCAAGATCACTGAGAAAACCCTGCATCTCAAATAAAGAGATCATATCTGGATCCACGTTCTCCACAAAATCTACTTTACCGCCAACATAGTCTCGATTGTCAATAAGTTTGCCGGAATGCTGGATCTCTAACATGTGGTATTGTGTAGCTATTTCTACAAAAGAAATGTATATCACTTAGTATAAACCATCAATATATAACTGCGGAAAAGAATTAAAGTATACAAAATAAATTAAAGCATAACATTCTAAAACGATTCAAGAAATATATCTCATAAGAAAAGAATTGCAGGATGGCATTTGACAGTCACGTTATCTCATGATGATTGTATCGCATTATAGCTCAATATGCATTAGCAGCATTTTCCTGTATATTGTGCAAGTCTTTTTGGCAGTTTGTTATTATCTTGTGTAGTTGGAGCACCTCAGAGCTTCTCTGTATCAGATCAAAATAAACGACTGAGAATGTAAGTGTCATATAAAACAGGTTTGCTCTTATGATTGTAGACAGTGCCACTGCTTCGTACAGATTAGATTTCACGGGAAGGGGTGAACTTTCTGCCAGGCAAATGCATTTGGCGAAATTCCTTAGAAGCTTACAAAAGCTTGCAGACGAGATATACTACTTACACTATGATGCATTTCTGGACCATATATACTCCTAGTAGATGATGATTTCACCTTTTCCCTCAGTTTATCCCATCAATTCTGCTGAGTGGTTTAATGGGTAAATGGTCCCTCAACAAATTCCATTTGAATGCTATAGTAAAATATTCGATTCATCTCATATTTACTGTTGGATGCAGTTTGGTGTTGCAGTAGTTATCACCAATCAAGTTGTGGCACAAGTAGATGGAGCTGCCATGTTTTCAGGGCCTCAGTTTAAACCTATTGGAGGGAACATCATGGCACATGCTTCCACAACCAGGTCACTCTCCATATTAACCCTTTTGTTTGCACACTGCGGTTTTTTCTTCTTTTCTCTGAAGATTCACCATTGGCAGACTAGCACTTTGCAAAGGAAGAGGAGAGGTACACGGGTCTCCCCATTTCATACCCCCATTTCACTTGTCGTGCATGACTACCCCCATATCAAACCCTAAATTTGAACCCAAATACAAGGACGCCCAAATCGGAAGTTCAAACTATAGTTTTTTACCCCAATCGTCGATGGGGGGTGGAGGACCTTCAATGGGATCGGCTGCTGAACTCCTCGCTTTCTCGTCGAAGGGCCTGGCGGAGTATCCTCAGCTATGCCACCCCTTGTGGAACCGCCAGGGGGGAGGAAGAGGAATGCCGCCCCTTCTGTGCGTATGAGGATGAAGGTCGAATGTGCCAAAACAAAATCCCTAATAGGTGGGGGGGCATACTCGTCCAACTTCAACACAAAATGTGTAACCCATTACCATCGTTGGGGACTTCACTGTTAAGTCAAAGACGAGTCCCCTGTTTGTTACAATCCAAAAACCGGTCCCTAATTTGGGAATCCATGAAAAGACCCGTCCTTTTTATGTAATTACCCTAGTAAATATGGGCTGGACTTCCTTCGAGATATGAGAGATTTTATAGGCTTTGTTTATATGCTTTTGTTGTGTCAGGAGAATTAATTTAAAGGAAAAAATCTCATAATACAATATCTATTGACAAAAAAACCTGTAAATTTGATTAATAAAACTATGAAAATTGATATGCATTCACTTTTACATTTGACCTGATATTTTTTCATATTTTGAAAGAAACATTAATAACATTTTCATCACTAACATGACCAAATATATCCAATTCAATGTAAGTAAAGTATGATTAATCACTCATTTAATCGCGAAGACAAGTAATAAATTCATAATTGAAAATGCTCTTTGTATATACGGGATAATGATATCTACCTATTGACGTAAAGAACCAGCATGATGTTTGTTTTGATAAATAAAGGGAGCCAATTTACAATATTATAAAGACATGAAGATGTGCTCGCAACTTCCTCCCTAGAGGATTTACGAGGATATTTGATTTTTTTACTAGTTAATGGGGGGAGGAGGGGGCTTGAACCATGGTCCTTTAGTGTGTGAGTCACTGCTTCTACCACCAGACCATTAGAGGAGTTCTTGCGAAGATATTTGGTTGACACTACTTCTTCGCTGATTCTCTTATCACTAAAAGGAGATGGCAACTAAATGTGCTTGCAATTTCTTCGTCAAGTTCAAGTGTGAACGAGCGTGCGTACCATTTCCCTGCCAAATACTCATCTTCGGTGGGGATCTAATGAACATCAACCTCAAAAAAACCAAGGAATAGAAAAATAAATTCAGCTGAAATAACATCATTTTTAATATCGAATATAATAACTTTAAATCTAACATTGAATTATGGTATTACTAAGATGGTTGCGAGTCCATGATTTGTGAGAATAACTACTACAAGGTGTTAAACATGCCTCACATTTCCATGCATCATAATGCAACACTCATGAGATGATGATGGTGCGTGTTGATAAAACAACGTATTCGTTGATGCAATGTACAAGATAAAGCCGCTCGATAGACATCGGGATGTGCATCAACCATCCCCAACCCCCTTCGAGAATCGTCTGATGCTCATCGAGCAGCTCCCCTGCGATGCAGCAGGTGTTGTAAACAACAGAGGAACCGCTCACATAAACATATGCCCCCACCATCGTCTCGTTTGATAACAATTAGTGGTCATGTTGGCTAATTGCAGAATTGGACCCTCATCCCGTGTTTTCTTGGTGAAAATAATAAGGGAAGCCTCCTCTTATCTTTCATTACATTTCGAATTTTTGGTTTTGTAGAAAATATTTTAAATGTGTGCAGGTATACCCTTGGAACTTTATAGAATTTTATTTAATGTAAAAGTAAGTGAAAATTTTCCAAAAAAAACCAGTGTGACGCTCTATATTACATGTATTTTCTATAATTTATGATCTTACGACGATCAATCAAAATTCCTTGAATATGCCCTCTAAACAGTGTACTTCAGAAATCCGATTATACGATAACATGATCTACATTTTGACATTTGTTCGAGTAGAATGCATCTTAATTGTGCAAATTAAAATTACTTTCTGGTTTGTAGTCTGTGGCCAATAATTGATTTGTTGTTACATGCAATTTTCTTCAACAAAAAAGGGGAAAACTAAGTGACACATTGGTAATTATATTTGAAAGTTTTGTGATTTTTTTCCCAAGTCACTTGTTAATTTTAAAGATCGTGTTTATCTATTTGCTTATTTCATAATTGAAAATTCCTAAAAATGTCATATTGTGTCATAAAATTCTGAAAATCCACAGAAAATGTTTAGCGTTTTTCGTGTCATCTCTTCTGCATCATTTAAACTTTTAGTAAATATTATCATTTTTTGTTGTGATTTTTATTGTGTTTTTATTTCATTATTTCTTTAGAAATATTAATAAGTCCTAGAATTATGAAAAATTGCGTAATGTCCCCACAAACAATAGCTGCATTTGAATTGAATAATTGAGCATGTTGGGCTTGTTGGCACAGTGAAGAAAATATAAAATCGTAAAACAGCTTCTTCCTCTTCCTGCTTGATGCAATAAAAAATAAAAAACACATAGAAAATTGTAGTAAATAGTGCTGGATATTTGCGATGCGTTTACATCATCGATTCGCATAATATCTGTGTTAAATCACGTACCCTCACAGTGCGAGTTTTATAAATTTTTGTACATTTGCGTAGAATTTGTTAAGTTGCTGCAACCATCGGTTAATGATCTCATTTAAAATCGAGCAAAAAAAACCCAACTTTAATAAGTGGCAAAAGCATGACGAAGGAATGAAAGTAGCTGTTGCTGCCTTCGTCGATCATTGGTAACAAAGAAACGTCACGAGGGAAAAAAAACTTGGGGAAAACGAGGACTTAGTATATGGTTGAGGAGGAAGGTGAGGAGCAAAGATATGATACTATCATGTCAGCAGTAAGGTGACCTTGCGAGGAAGGTGATGACAGAAGATCCAACAACGGGTTCGTTATGAGATGAGCAGTTTAGCATATATATCGAAGAAAATTGATCCTAACAATTTGTTGAGCTTGCTGACGATCACCGGCTTGTCCGCCGGTGTAGAAGCCCGATCAAAATATCGACCACTGCAAACCTGAACTTCTTTTTCAATGATTGATAAACAATATCCATGGAAATTAAATCCCCCTTGATGAAAAATATCGGGATGGTCTGTTCATTTAAGGCAGCATCCGATTTCATGGATTCGTAGCGAATATCTGCAACTGCAAGTGACCTGATAGTGGAGCCCGTGAAAGATCTCCACCCCTTAAATAATATGCAAATCAGAATCAATTGAGCGTGGTCCTTCATGATCTCCGCCCCAATTTGCAGCGTCGAAAACGAGATCTCGAGAGAGGGCTCTACGATCCAAAGGTCTCTCGTCCCCACACTCTCGGAATCTTTCACCATGAACTGTGCTTACTGCGAGTTCATGTGATGAGCAACGAGAAAGAGTAACGGACCTGTTCAACTCGGTCTACTATTCGTATGATGAGCGACAAGAAAGAGTAGCAGAAGGCAGGCTGTTGTCTTCTGCTCTATAAATATCGAAGGAATTGATTGGTGGAGATTGGATCGACGGAAAGGAGTAGTCCATCGATCTCGTTAAGTCCATTGTCATGAAGGTGATGGCTTCCTCCATATTAACTTCCTTTCCCTTCGTGAACCATCACGACAAGGGACTGCGACACACTTGCTTGAAGATCTTTCTCGTGAGCCCGTTTGGGGTCGAGTGTGTCTAGCTGTAAATATCTGCAAATATTGATGTT
This sequence comes from Ottelia alismoides, assembly GCA_037367405.1. Classification (NCBI taxonomy): domain Eukaryota; kingdom Viridiplantae; phylum Streptophyta; class Magnoliopsida; order Alismatales; family Hydrocharitaceae; genus Ottelia; species Ottelia alismoides. The sequence continues at coordinate 63,265 of JAZKJV010001595.1, forward strand.
ACCTCAGCTTTATTTATTTTAAAAAGGGATATTTACCGATAATCATTAGTAGTTTCGTAATTACCCCAGGAATCCTCGCTAATCATGAATTACACCGAAGACCATGAATAATTGCTCCGTTTTACACACATGACCTTCCGTTAGTTTGGTTCATTAACTCAACCAGATGCCTGAGTTAATCTAATCAATCCGCGATCTAACGGTTAGGATTAACCAAAAAAAGAAAAAAAAAAGGAGAGGAGAAGGTGGTGACGAGGAAGAGGAGACTTCCATCATCCATGCGGGCAGTGAGGGCGACGACAGGGGTAGGCAGACGGGCCCTGGAGGCTTCCAGGGGCTTGCGGGTCAGACCCTGGGACTTGTAGGCGGTGCTCCCAGGGGCGTGCAGGCGGGCGGGGGCTCCGACCTGGGGGGAGGTTGCGGGCTCGAACTGGGAGGACAGAGGGGGGTGGAGGGCTTGCAGGCTACGAACTGGGAGGGGGGTGTGCAGGAGGAGACGGGAGACGGGGGAGGTCGGCAGGCGGAGACGGGAGACGGGAGACGGGGGGCTTGCGGGCTATGGGGTTCGTGCAAGCGGAGACAGGGGCAGGCGGAGACGGGGGGGGCTTGCGGGCTCTGGGGTTCGTGCAAGCGGAGACGAGGGGGAGGGGGAGGGCTTGCATGCTACGAACTGGAAAGGGGTGTGCAGGCGGAGACGGGAGACGGGGGTGGGGGGGCCTTGCGGGCTCTAGGGTTCGTGCAGGTGGAGACGGGAGACGGGGGAGGGGGGTGGTCGGCAGGCGGAGATGAGAGGCGGGGGGCTTGCGGGCTCTAGGGTTCGTGCAAGCGGAGACAGGGGGCAGGCGGAGACGGGGGGCTTGCGAGCTCTGGGGTTCGTGCAGGCGGAGACGAGGGGGAGGGCTTGCAGGCTACGAACTGGAAGGGGTGTGCAGGCGGAGACGGGAGACGGGTGGTGGGGGGGGCTTGCGGGCTCTGGGGTTTGTGCAGGCTGAGACAGAGTTGGGGGGGAGCTTGCGAGCTCTGAGGTTCGTGCAGGCGGAGAGGAGGGTTGGTTGGGGGGGTCGTACAGGAAGAGACCGGGGTAGGGGGGCCTTGCGGGCTCCGAACTAAGAGGGGGAACCGACTTGCGGGGGCTCCGACCTAGGGGGCACCGACTTGCGGGGGCTCCAACCTGGGGGGAACCAACTTGGAGGGGCGGTTGCAGGCGAAGGTTAGGTCCCTTGCCGACTGGGAGGGAGGCAGGGGAGACGTCGACCGGGGGCTGCAGGGGGGTGGGAGGGTTCTTCGAACGAGAGCTTGCAGAGGAGGGACGAGGAAGGGGCGGAGGAGGTGGTCGGAGGTGGGTGCTGGAGAGATGAAACGGGGAAGGAGGAGGAAGGGGATAGTGATCTTATTTGTAAATAATGAAAATTTAAAGGGTGTAAAAAATATAAAATACCTTTTGATCTACAGAATGGCACTATGTTATAAATATGATGTATTCTAAAGGATAAAATTGTCAGCATATAACTTTTTCTGTTAGAGTTAACGTAGAACTAAGACGTAACTTGACACAAGGTTATGCCATGTAAAGGTTAAACATTATTCAGGGTCTTCGGTGTAATTCATGATTATAGAGGGTTCTTGGGGTAATTACGAAACTACTCAGTGTTATGGGTGTAAATAACCCTTTTAAAAATACATATACATATGGCAGAAATTAATGAATGCGAAAAGTGTGTTATCATATCTTCATAGGCGGACGCATACAACAAAAGAGATAATTTATACATTAGCTTGGACATATATATAGAGACAGGGTTGATCTTATGAGAGCCTTAGATTGTGGGAGCGTGAGAGCAGTGTGTTTGAACCATTAGATTTTGCTCATATATATCTCTCCTCCTCCAATCAACCATTGTGTGATGAGAAGAATCAAATGGTTCAGACTCACTGCTATCACGCTCCCACAATCTGATATTCTCACAGGATCAGCCATATTTATACATATAGAGAGAGAGGAGTGATCCTATGAGAGCCAAAACCTGTGAGAATATGAGAGCATGCATTCTGGACCACTAGATTCAACCAGGAGAGGGAAGACCGGGAGAGACAAGATAGAATCTAGTGGTCCAGAATGCATGCTCCCATTCTCTCACAGATTTTTGTTCTCACAGGATCACTCCCTCCCTTCTCTCTCTCTCTCTCTCTCTCTCTCTCTCTCTATATATATATATATAGATATATAATAAGATCACCTTTCCTGGGTGCACGGAAAGCCTACTGTCTCAACCATCATAAATAATCCAATAGATTAATGCCTTTTTATCCTAATTTTTTAATGTTGAAGATATGTTTTAATCATTTTATCACATTTAAAAAAAGAATGTGACAACCCACATTCTATCCTTGATCCCTTCGTTGGAAAATCATTGCTAGGGTTTTTCCCTCCCACAACAAACGACGGCGACATGAGTTACATGTGGATCACGATGGCGGTGGAGTTGGTGGCAGCGCACAGCGGCAGAGCACGATGTCGACGGAGTTGGCGGTGGCGCACGTGGCAGAGCATGAAGACACTGGAGGAGATGGTGGGGACACACGTGGTGTGTCCTCCTACGTCGCGTCTTCGACATCTTTAACATCAACCGTGACAGCATCCTCACCATCGACAAGCCAATCCTCGCTCTGATGGGTCGTGGGCGGAGGAGGACGCACATGGAGGAGGTGGGTCGTGAAAGAGAAGGGCGGAGGAGGTCCAAAATCGGTGAGAGCCAAAATCTGTGAAAGCAAGAGACCAGTGAATCTGGATCACTAGATTCAACTCTTTATCTCCTCTTGCAATCAATGAGGAGAGAGGTGACAAAATGTAGCGATGCGGAATCATTGCTCTCATTCTCTCACATATTTTAGCTCTCACATGATTAGCCTAAATATATATAAATGGAGCTGCCCCATAGGGGGAGCTAACTTAGCTCCCCCGTCCTATTTTCTCTATTTTTTTGAAAAGTTTTCCGTGAATATTCATCACTATATCCTTATATTATGTCATTCAAATTTTATGCGAAACAGAGACTCCTACGGCCTCCATCCAGACAGTCATTTTTTAAGGTTACAGGATTTTTTTTAAATCGACCATGTCTAGATGGAGGTCGTAGGAGTCTCTATTTCACATGAAATTTGAATGACATAATATAGGGATATAATAATGAATTTACATGATTTTTGTTTTCAAAAAGAATAAACAACTATAGGAAAATGAGACGGGGGGGAGCTAAGTTAGCTCCTCCTAGGGGCATACACATTTTATATGTATATACGATTTTTATCCAATGAGCCCTATGCCTATTAGAGATGAGATGAGCCCCTCTTTTTAACCCTTTGATCTTAATCCAACGATCATTGTATTACACGTGTATTGCCTTTTTTAAGAAGATTTTTTCAATTCCCAAATAGTAGGAACCGTAATCATAATGGAAAGAGAACTAAATTGAGAATTATAAGGAAGTCTAAAAATAGCACGGATTTATAAAAACATATGGTATTGCAATAAGAGAGGATTGATCCGACGATTTACAACGTGAGGAGATCGATCTTGTAAACTGAAGTGCTCGATTTGTGCAATGTAAGGTTTTGTTTTTGAAGATTAAACGTTATTTAACATTATTTGTAGAATCTGATTATTTTTGTTAGTTTTCGATTTCAGTTTTAAACGTGATGGATTATATGATTGTATTTGAATCATGATATCTCAGAAGCAATGGTGTATTCAAAATATCAATTTTTATTTATTTTGATCCACGATCTCTAGATCTAATTGATTTTTTTATCAAATACATTTTGATTTCATATAATAGAAAGTTACAATAAACATAGTTGTTACTTTTCATGCATTACTTTGAAAATATACTGAGGTACTAATGTATTAACTTATTTTACTTATAAGATATTTTATATTACTATTTTTAACACAATTATTACTTTTTATGTATTACTTTGAAAATATCTGAATTACTAGTATGTTTACTAAATTTACTTATAAGATATTTTATGTTACTATCGTTAACACAATTGTTACTTTTCATGCATTACTTTGGAAATATAATGAGTTACTAATGTATTTATATTATTTACTAAGATGATATTTTATTTTACTATTACCTATATAATTGTTACCACTTCCTCTTTAGTTCTTACAACTCGCAACTACTGGTTTACTAATTCATTTTTATCTTCGGTATGGCAGATGCCCGAACACTTCTGATGTGTTACAATTCGCAACATCATTCGTGGATGAAAAATTTAAAAATGAAATATTTATGATTGTTGTATACTTTCTGATTAAAGAGGCGAGAAGAACATTTTTGATAATATTATTAAGAACCAATCATTATGTAACTAATACAAGAGGTAATAACAAATACAGTTATCAAATGAATATATTGATTTGTAATCATAATTTCAATAACTAATCACAATGACTTAGCAATATGGATATGAATATTCAGTAATACTTCGTATAACATCAGTAATATAGAATAATTATAAAAAAACTGTGTGACCACTAACTTATGTATTTCTATCAGTAACACTCGATATATTATAAGTAATTAAAGGGTTATATAAGTAAATAAGAGGTACGCCGGTAACACTCAAAGTATTAAGTAACGATAACACTAGTAACAATTAAAATGAGTTCAGTAAAATAGAAATTTGTAATCAATACTTATTGTATGGATATTAGTAATTTACATATTTAATTACTAGTTTCACAATAATAATAACTTGAGAACGGAATATGTATTACTTGAATAACATGAATGAATTATTGATCTTTGTACAATGTAATATTACAGATGTAAATTACTAAAAACTGTTTCGGTATTACTAATCTCGCAACACATAATTACTTAAGTACAATATGTATATTACCGATCAAATGTACAATGACTATTTCTTCGGCACGAAATTAAGGATTTAAATTTATCTTTCCAAAATTGTTCTCCATTTTTTAAGGACGGTATAATTGGAAATATAAAGGCTTATACATATTAATATCCTTCCAAAACCGTGCTCCTTTGAAATAGCAATCTTTCAAATGGAAATACATGTGGAGAGCCTACATTTGATGCTCGTCAAAACTCAAATGGACAAGGGGCTCATTGGATAAGCCCTATATATAGGATAAAATAGGGTTGCACCCATTGGGGGAGCTAACTTGGCTACCCCCACGCCATCTCGCCTGCTTTTTTATTTTTTTTTAAATTCCTTTCATGTATTTTCATCGATATATATTTATATTATATCATTAAAATTTTGTGCGAAACAGAGACTCATACGACCTCCATCCAGAAGGGTCGTTTTTAGCAATTCAGTTACCGTTAAAAAATGGCTTTCTGGATGGGGGCCGTAGGAGTCTCTGTTTCGCACGAAATTTGAATAACATAATATAGGGATATAGTGATGAATATTCACGGAAGAAATTTTTAAAAAATAAAAATAAACATTGGCGAAAAGGTGCGGAGGAAGTCAAGTTAGCTCCCCCCATGGGGCAGCCCCATTTACCTCATATATATATATATATATATATATATATATATATATATATATGAAATATTTCCAATGAGGTGCACCTTTCCTGGGTGCATGGAAAGCCCATCATCTTAATCATACGCAATCAATCCAATGGTTATCATTAGTAGCTCGTTATTAATATATATTTAATGTTGAAAATCCCATTATGGTTATTTTAACATATTCTAAATTTAGAATGCAACAAATATCTCCACAATAATCTCCTCTTTCCTCTCTTTCTTTCTCTCTCTCTCTCCCATCGTCTCTCTCGATCTCGATTGGCGCACGAGGTTCCTCCCTTCCATCTCTCTCTCTCTCTCGACGGCGGCATGAGGGGAGGAGGTTGCTGCTCGTCAGTGATGGCGTTCAAGACGGTGGATGCAACGCACTGCTCTACGGTGGTCGGTGATGGCGTTCTCCAAGGTTGTTTTCTTGTATCTAATAAAGGTGGCGTCGTGTGGGGGTGATGGCTACGCGTGGAGGAGGTGGATCATGGAGGAGAAGGTTGAAAGAGAGCGTGAATGGAGGTGTGTGGGCGGAGGAGGACATGCATGGAGGAGGTGGGTCGTGGAGGAGAAGGGCGGTGGAGGTGCGGGTAGAGTAAGGATGCTGGAGATGGAGGGCGTGCCTAGTTTTTTTTACAATAAGAGATCCTTTTTTTGCAATATCGAGTATTTTTTTACAATCTCATATCGTATTTTACAAATATCATATCATTTTTTTACAAATTTCAGTCTGTTTTTTACATTTATTTATATTCCGTGATCTGGATGAAAATATTTATAAGACTCAATATGTTCGAGAGGGGGATTTTACAATCTCAGACCAGAATTTACAAATACAAAGATATTTCCTACATATATGAGACTTTTTTTACAAAGACATTACCAAATTTACAATTACAACAATAATTGTATTACTAACAGTGATCTTATTTTACAATACATGATGCAAATTTACAATGTGGATTCGAATTTTACAAAGATGATTGGCATTCTGCAGGGCGCGAAAGTACTGTACATTTTTTTGTGAAAAACGCACATAATTGTAGGTGTAGATTTACAATCTTCATACAGATTTTACAAATTTAAATGGGATTGCCCCCTTGGGGAGCTAACTTGGCTCCCCCCACCCCATTTCGCCTGATTTTTTTATTTTTTTTGAAAATTTCTTCCGTGAAATTCCATCACTATATCCTTATAGTATGTCATTAAAATTTCTTGCGAAACAGAGACTCATACGGCCTCCATCCAGACAGTCATTTTTTAACGGTAACAGAATTGTTAAAACGACCCCGTCTGTATGGAGGTCGTAAGAGTTTTTGTTTCGCACGAAATTTGAATGACATAATATAGGGATATATTGATGAAAATCCACGGAAGAAATTTTCAAAAAAAAAAACGGGCGAAATAAGGCGGGGGGAGCCAAGTTAGCTCCCCCCATGGGGGCAGCCCCATTTTACCCATATACATACATACATACATACATACATACATACATACATATATATATATGAGGATGGGGAGCTTGCACCAGGGTGCATGTAACTTTACATGCACCAGCACTTATATCTTCCACTTTTTTTATCCAGAACAGGTAATTTTAACGGTCTTAGAATTGTTGTAATCAACCTGTTCTAAATGGAGGTCATAGGAGTCTCTGTTTCTGACGAAATTCGAATGACATATTGGAGGAATATATGGATGGATATACATGGTGGTATTTTTCGAAAAGGTAAAAAAATGTGGAAGATATAAGCGTCGGTGCATGTAAAGTTACAAGCACCTTGGTGCAAGCTCCTCATCCCTATTAAGGTTGTATATATCACGTACAGTGCCACCAACTTTGTTGTTTGTAATGAAGCCATTATCCAAGAATGCATATTGTTTTGAGGCGGGAATATTAACATCAGTCATGTACTTGATAAGCATTTTAGCAGCTTTAGAAAACCTTCGATTGGCACGAAGATATAACCGTTTGCTGAGGGATACAAGGTTATGATTGTGCTCCTCATTGAAAGAAAACACTATCCAATCATGATCATCAAACCCATATTTAACCGACATCATGGCCTTACAACCAGTTTGAACAACACCAACAGCTCTCTCCGATCTTTCAAGCATACTTTCATCGCTGCAATCACTGTCAACTGAGTAAGCATCTCTTGATGATGAAGAAGCTCTTTATTTTCCTTCTTTCCAATATACAAAACTCTTAAACACAAGTGTCTTGTTTTTAGTTAATCTATCAACTCTATGTCTTGTGCTACTTTTGCGTATATTGAAACCCTCTTTTGTAGCATAAGCTTCATAAAAATTATATGCGTGTTCAACAGAACCAAAAACCATACCAACAGTGGGTATATGCTGATAATTATGACAATTTGCGGTAGGGGAACTCGGATAAACTGCATTATTTTAAATATAATCGAACAACATATTAAAATCTAATAAAGTTTTTTTTGAATATATCGATCAAGATTCATAAACAATATCATTAATAATATATAATCTAAAATATTTATATTAAAAGTTTAACCAGAAAAGTGATGTTAGAACGATTTAATTTTACCTGAACAGGATGCATCAATTTCTATGCACTCTGAAGATATATTGATTGCACCAGAATCCTAATATAAAAATTACAGAGACATAAATTTAAGAAAAAATAATTACTAATAAAACATTATTTGGTATCTCATTACCTCAAGATTTGGAAGACGTTCTTCTGAAATATCTTTGGAATAAAGTGCTCCAGAAAATTATCCTAGGAAAATAATAAGAACGTGAAATTCTGTATATTGAATATTTTGTCAATTTATTATACAATATATTTATATAAGTTAAACTATTTAAAAATATTGTAATATAAGGATTATAAATAATGTGAAATTAACTACTGTGTTCAATGTATATGAACTGTAAATTGCAGCATTATATGATATTAATAATTATTATCGTAAAATAAATAATATTGACGTAAAAAATGCAAAATATCGTATATTCGAAAGCACTTTATTAACATTGTAATATACTATTAACATACTATTCAATATAGAAAAAGTATTCAAAAGCAAGAAAATGTAAAATATGTACTCATAATTTGCAGTGGATAATGAAATTACATATGTTATAGAAAATGAATTCATTGTAAAATATGTAGAAATATAGTAAAATATAGATATGTATTGTTTTATATATTATTAATTATAAAACAAAACAACATGTTCCTTTATAACATGGTTATGTAAAATATGGGTAAATATAGTACAATATAAGATAAAATTGTGAACACATTAAAGAATGAATGAAATGGATACATAAAAATCATATTTTTATATTAAAACGAAATTTAGTATCATAAGAACAACACCTGTGTGGAGAGAAACGATACCAGAATTGTCATGACCTGTGTCTTTGATGTGATTATCCTGTTTAAAAAATGAGAATATACATCAAAATGAAATAATTACAACAACAAACAAATATAATGTATGAACCTGGGAGATTTCTTCAAAATAGTTAGACATAAACTCGGATGCAGAATCATCGTCTGATGAAGATGACGGATCATCCATAACAAAGAATGAATGATGATGCTAAAGATTAAACGTAAACAAAATGAAATAAAAATATTTAGACAACACCACTTATCGTAATACAAGGGATAATTAAGTAAATTAATTATCGCATGAACTATCTAAATATAGGAAGTCGATTACTTATTGACAAAAGAGTGAATTTAAATTAATTGATTGCATCTTAAATATTATAATTTACTATAAAAAGAAAATCAGGAGTGGTATATGGAGTGGTTTCACATGGTTTCGCATGGCTGAAAATAGACAGTTGATAGCCGTAGATGTAGATCAGACGGCCATGATTCGTGGCTTTCCTTATATCAAGGAAAAGTGCACCTCATCTGAAATATTTCCTATATATATATGGGATTTCCCCCTTGGAGGAGCTAACTTAGCTCCACCGCCCCATTGTTTCATTTTTTATTTTTTTTGAAATTTTTTCCATGAATATTCATCATTATATCCTTGTATTATGTTATTCAATTTTCGTGTGAAACAGAGACTCCTAAGGCCTCCAACCAGACAATCATTTTTTAACGGTTTCAAGATTTTTTAAATCGACCCTGTCTGGATGGAGGTCGTAGGAGTCTCTGTTTCACATGAAATTTGAATGACATAATACAAGGATATAATGATAAATTTAAATGATTTTTATTTTCAAAAAAATAAAAAAAATATGTGAAAAATGAGGGGGGGGAGCTAAGCCCCTAGGGGACATAAACATTTTACCCTATATATATATAGGGACCCCTTCAAATGAGGTGGGGTCTCACCCAAATAGTGGTGAGCCATCAATAACGTGTGTTGGATTGAAAGGGTGTGGATGGGATTAAAACCACCAAAATTTTGGGGGTGGTTTTGAGTTATTTCACTTCCTAAAATGTAGGATTGGATCATGGAGTTAATAGGGATGAGTGATAACGCATGTTTCCTAAAAAATAGGGCTGCGATTTGTTTTATTATGGAAACTTTAACGCCTATTTGGGATTTTACCATAAAAAAAGGAGCTTCAAATTACATTTTTCTCAATCTGTAATGAAAAACTTTTATCTATTTTGCATAACATTGTTGAGATTTTAAATAAACCTCTTAAGTTTTACAAAGTTATAAGTTACCTTATTTATGTTTATAACCAACAAAGAAAATGATATACGTCGATAGTTGTTTGAATTATTTGAATATATTTTACATTCTAAATAGGCTAACTTTAAATTTATACGATAGATTTTACAAATTCCCGTTGAATTAGCTTTACAATTGATGCCATTTTTTATTATTTTAAATTGTTGAACTGGGAATTGATTTAAAATGTATCATTACACGCAATAATATAGAAAATTTAGATATTCAAAACATTGGAATCACTCAAAATATGAGACCGTGGTTTAGAATGTCGTTGTTCAATATAAAAAAATAGGCTTTAAACTACAATAAATTTACATATTATACAAAGCTAATAAGTATTTTACAAATATAAATTTAATAAACAATCTAATAATACAAAATGGATGGCTTATTTATAATTCTATTGGTGGGTTGAAATAAACAGATTCTTTTACGTAAAAATCATATCGAATTGCTAGAAATGGTGCATGGTGTTCAATTGAGTGTGAGTAATGTAAATGCCAGAATAATGAGTAGAACATCCACATAAATTTCGGATGGATAAAAAATGGAAAGAAAATAAATTCCACACAGATGTCGTTCATAAATTTCCGAATTTAATGGGAACAGCTTGCGTCAACAAATAGAATTTCCAAATATGATGAGACGAAGGCTGTTTTGATGGTGGTTTCGATGGAAAAAAATGGTTTTGATATAGATCATAGATTCAAATCCAACGCTCTAAAGCGGTGGCTCACCATAATAGTGGTGAGACACCGCCTCATTTGAAGTTTCTCCCTATATATATATATATATATATATATATATATATATGATTGATGGGGTTGTCCCTAGGGGGTAGCTAACGGGTTGTCCCCGCTCATTTTTCTGCAACTTTATTTATTTATTTCTTAAATAATACCACATATATTCACCTATATATTCCTCCAATATACCATTCGAATTTCATCATAAACGGAAACTCTTATGCCTTCCATCTAGAACAGGTCGATTACAGGCTACAACAATATTTAGACCGTTAAAATTACATGTTCTAGATGGAGGGCATAAGAGTCTCCGTTTCTGACGAAATTCGAATGGCAAATTGGATGGATATATAGATGAATATACATGGTGATATTATGCAAAAAAAATAAAAAAGATTATGGAAAAATGGTGTGGGGGCATGCCGTTTTTTCCTATGATTCAACTCGTAAAGATTTAGAGGATATGCATGCCTATAGGAATCGGTGAGATGCTATTCTAATTCTTAGAGCAGTTTCTACAAAAATATCACAGTTAAAGTTGTAATGATGGAACTCTTAATTTGAATGGACTTTTTTTAAAATTGATATTATCTCTACTCATTAATAGTCGTGCATGTTTTCGATATGCTTCCGCCGATCATCACGGCATATTCCGTTACAAAAAGCTATCTTTATAAGCATCAAAATACTAGCATATGGACATATCTTTATAAGCGTCGAAGTACTATCTATGCTATTTTAGGCTTATTTATTTACATTCACATTGTAATTATTATTAATTAAATCTGCACTGTTTAAATTTTTCATATAACATCTTTTGTTGAATCCCTCTATTTCGTGAGAGAAATCTAATGGTGGCTCTTCGAGTACAAAATTTTGCCATAATTGACTAACAATCATTAAAAAAATGGAAGAATATGCGGAGATAGCCTAAGCTCATTACAAAATCTGAAGAGGAAAATTGTGTTTCGATATTAAAAAAATATATCTTTACATAGAGGCAAATTCCTAAGTAACGTCACTAGAAAAAAAATTTCTTCAAATAAGCCACCAATTTTTTTTCTCTCTGTATAGTGTAGAGATATCGCATACAATGTATGCGCTATAGAATAGCGCAGCTATTCTATGCGTTTTCTGTAGGTAACGCAGACAAATCCTGCGAAATGCAGGTAGCGCAGACATTTCCTGCGATATACCCTTAAGTAAAAATAAATTACAGAGAGCGAACGAAGGGTCACTTACGCAACCCTTCATTCGCTCTGTCTTCGTTCCTTTCTGTCCGCCGAACATCTCCGCCCAGGCTCCGCCGAGCATCGTCTTCGCCGCCGCGGCTGCCACAGGCGAGCCCGCACCTCCGCCCAGGCATCCCCGTACCTCCGCCCAGCATCCTCTCCGTCGCTGCTGCCGCTGCCTCCCTGCGACCTCCGTCCAACTTCATCTCCGGCGCCGCTGCCGATCTCTTCCCGTCTGTCGCTGCCTCCACTGCCTTGCAAGGGTAACAGTTTTGACATTTTTGAGTTAGGGTTCTTTATCTCTTATGCTTAATCAATTTGTAGTTGGACATTGTGATTTTGTATGACCTAAGATCATGTGAATATAACTTATAGGATGTCAATGGATTCCATATTTTGTGTGTTTGAGTTGAAGAGTCATAATGAAGACTCTTGTTCTACTGTCAAGCGAAGTCTGCGATTGAGAAAATCAATGTCGTATAACGAGTTATTGGATTTGGTTTGTAAGAAGTTTTCGTTGGATAGGAACACTTACAACGTGAAGATATCGCAGTGTATTGGAAATGGTTCAGTGATGACGTCCATTGCAGATGATGATGATGTAGACAATGTTTTTCTTTACGCTGAGACTTATGCAAAGTCGTCTCCCGTAGAGATGGTTGTGGAAACATCTTTGATTGAATTCGGAACCGAGCAGCGTACCTTTGAACATCACAGTGTGCCCACATTTGCAGATCTATCTAACGACGAGGCACCTATTATGGCACACAATGACGAGAGGATATTTATTAGCGAGTCTCTTATGAGGGAAGTGCATCGCGTTCTAATTGACTGTCCTCCAGAGGTCACCGATGATGAGATAGAGAATGAAACCGATGAAGCTGAAGATGTCGGCCAGGATGTAACAAATGATTCCCAAATTGTCTCTTCAATACCTTTCTTCAATGTTTTAGGCGGTGACGGCCTCGCAAATTTCAAAGACAATTTTCGAAAGGAAAGTGCCATTGACAGCATTACTGATGAACTACGAAAGGGTCGCACTTTCAAAACGAAAGATGACCTTGTTTTTTGTGTGAAAAGGTACCACATTTTCTCCTATTACAACTTCACTATTAAGGAATCCACCACATTGGTTTGGTCCATCTCGTGCACGATGGATTCCAATGGGTGCAAGTGGTTTTTACATGGTCATTACCGTAGATTCGATGAGATGTGGGTAATATCCAAGCTTGGTGATCCACATTCATATATCAATCCATCCATTGGTCAAGATCATTCCCAACTTGACTGCAATTTCATGGCACGAGAAGTTCTTGACTTTGTGAAGGATAGCCCAATTGTTTCGGTTTCAACTTTGAGGACTCATATTTACAAGGTGTACAAGTACTTGGTTACAAAGAAAAGGGTGTGGGATGCGAGACGAAAGGCGATTGCAATCATTTATGGTGAATGGAAGAAATCCTATGCGGAAATGCCACATCTCTTACATGCTTTGAAGGCTGTCATTCCAGGGACAGAAATAGCTATTACGCATACGGTCCATCCTGATCCAAGGAAGCCACATTGTTGTAGATTTCAGCAATGTTTTTGGGCGTTTGGTCCATGTATTGAAGCGTTCAAGTATTGTAGGCCACTGATCAGCATAGACGGTACACACTTGTACGGAAAATATACACAGAAACTATTGATTGCTTGAGGAATTGATGGTGACGGCCACCAATCTCAGTGAGAGTTACAATGCCGTACTGAAGGACGCATGATGTTTGCCCATTTCAGCACTTATTGAAAAAACATTCTACAACTGCATTTTGTATTTCAATAAACGCAAAGAAGAAGCTGTTGCCGCCATTGCTAATGGGAAGAAATACACCGCATGGACTTCTGTAAAACTACAAGCATGGAGTTCTTTTGCAAATGGGCATAATGTCACAGAAGTACAATGTGCTCCTGATTTACTCTTTCAGGTTGTTACAGGTGTTAGGCGTACATAGTACGGCATGAGAGGCTGTAAAAAATATACGGTTTTGATAAGCAAAGGCACATGCACATGCCAGAAATGGCAAACCTATCGGATTCCTTGTTCGCATGCAATGGCTGTTATGTCGCAAAGACGTTCTGCAATGGACTCTTACATAGGTGAGTGGTACACTTGGGAGCACCAGTTAAAGGTGTACCAAGGAAAATTTTTTCCCTTGGGCGATAGGGATACATGGGTGCCTATGTCGTATCCTGAATTGAGACTGGACAAGAAGTTAAAGCGGAATAAAGGGAGACTTAAGTCCACGAGAATCCATAATGAGATGGATATTAGAGTAGCAATGCAAAAAAATACATGTGGTTTATGTGGAACTTTGGGACATAGCAAGCACACGTGTCCAAAGAAAAAATCAGGAGCGTCTTCATCAACTACAGGACATACAACATCACGAAACAAAAATAGATGTGGAACATGTGGTCAGGAAGGTCATAATAAGAGAAAATGTAACGGCCATAGTAAGTTTTAACGGCCATAGTAAGTTTTATATGTAACTCTTAAAAAATTGTAATGTTTAATGCTTCTTCTTCTATTTGTGATATCTTTTCCTGTTTACATTGTAACATATTTGTGATATCTTTGTGTGTTGTAGATGGATCCAGGCTCGATTGACGGTTCTGTATTGACACTACAGCACCGACATCGCTCACGCTGAGTTTGGGAGGGCGATGTAAGTTACGAATTTCTATTTATTTCAAAGATAGTTATTATGTTCGTTTCTCCTCATATCATAATTGCTATGCAGGTTTCATCATAGCTACGTTGTCGGCGAAGGGAGAAGCAGGTACGACATATACCACTGGATGAGCGGATCCGCCCATTTGTTGTGCAGGCAGGTTTTGGTGGAGTTACTGAGTTGGAGTTCATAGCCCTGGACTGGCATCTTATTACTGCTTTGGTGGAGCGATGGAGGCCGTAGACGTATACATTTCATATGGCCAACGGGGAGATGTCGATTACTCTTCAAGATGTAGCTTGTTGATGGGATTGAGAGTAGATGGCATGGCGGTGATCGGTGCCACATCGACTGTAGGGAAATGGGCTGATGTTTGCGAACAGTTACTTGGTGTTCGCCCATTGGAGAATGAGATCCAAGGCTCGAGAGTGCTAGCAAGTTGGTTGTATCAGTCATTTGCACATGTGCCTGACCATGCAGATGAGGTGACATTGATACGTCATGCCAGGGCATAGATTCTGCAGCTCCTTGGAGATGTCTTATTCACGGACAAGAGCGGATCGTTGATATCGATTATTACATTACCGCTTTTATCCGATCTTGATGTTACTGGTACTTTCAGTTGGGGATCTGCCACGTTGGCTTATTTGTACAGGCATCTTTGTTACGCTGCAGACATGGGAACTGAGGAGATAGGAGGTTCTGTTATCCTCTTACAGTTTTGGGCGTGGGAGCACTTTCCTCATATAGCCCCTGTCATTAGATTGAGGCCCCAATGGCACGGGCGACTATTAGGTGTTCGGTGGAGGGCGGACTTTGAGAATAGACGGCAACCAACACACGTTGTTCGCCCATATCGTGATGCATTTGATATGCAATCGCCAGAGCAGGTATAATTTTTTTGGAAATTTAATTCTTTTCAACTATCCATGGAGTAATGTAATTCTGGTATGTGCAGGTTTTGTGGATGTCGTATGTGAGCGATGTCTTAGAAGGGCTTCCACATTATTGCCTCGATGGTCAGCATGTTTGGACGTCGCGTGTACCTCTTATTTACTTCCACGTGGTCGAATACTACTTTCCCGACCGTGTCGTACGCCAATTCGGTGGATGCCAGAGTATTCCAGCTCCCTGCGACACTGATGAGGTGTTACATGCGATCGATCTACGGGGTAAGGTGGATGTAGATTGGAGAGAGAAGAATGTTGACCACATCAATGCTTGGATGTCTCGACACAATAGAGTTCTCCACATAGACCAATCAATTGGGGTTAGCACAACTCCGGATTACATGGGTTGGTATCTCCGCATCACCAGAAGATATGTGGGGAGATTAGGTGCAATCCTAGCCTACAATGTAAGTATACAAAATGCAAATATATTTCGCTTACTTGTTATTATGTAAAATCACATTTATTCCAATTTTTCAGATGCAAAGATGGGATCTTGTTATGAATTTAGGAGGAAGAGATCCTGGCCACTACCAGTATAGAGACATAGCACAAGAGACCAAGGCCGAGATGGAGCGTTCATTAACAACTCAATTTGTAGATGCTATGATCTTGAACGAGGAGTACACGCAGCAAGAGGACATCCAAGATAGAGGAAGAGGACGTGGAAGAGGTAGAGGTCGGGCTAGGGCACAACAACATGCTCATGGATGAGGTCGGGCTAGGGCTAGAGCACAACAGTAAGATTTTGCACATGGCGATAACTTGGAGGAGGGACACCAGGATATGGATGACGTTCCTGACTTTGTTTTAGAGACACAGTTTGTCACACCGATTGTTGAACCTCGAACCGACGAGATGTCAACTCCACAAGCTCCTGCAAGGAACATTAGAGGTAAAGAAGCTCAACATGCGTATGCTGCATTGACACCGCCACCTGCGCCCACCTTTGAAGAGGAAGAAGGCATTGGAAGTTCTCAACAACATGATCTTGATCTCAGATTTGGAAGGACTGCATACCAAAGGAGGAGGAAGAGATAGATATGTAATGTAAACAAAATTTGTCAATGTAGTCTTACTTTTTTTGTATTGTACCCGTCATGTACTCATTTTGGAAGCAATGAAGACTATTTATGGACGTCTATTCAAATATTCTTCAAATTTTGTACATATCTTATGGATGAGGAATTATAGTCATTACAATTCTTGGTGTTGTGGTTATGTTTAGTCTAAGCTTCTGCCTCCCTTTATTTTTTTTTGCCGCATAGCAGAGTATAACGCAACAATTCTATGCGCTATAGGCTGCCTCCCTTTATTTTTTTTTGGCCGAGTAGCAGAGTATAATGCATCTATTCTCTGCGCTATAGATAGAAAATGCACAGAAAGTATGCGCTAACGTAAAGCGCATAGAATAAATGCATCTTCCTATAGCGCACAGAAAGTCTGCGATATGCGTACACTATTCGAAGAAAAAATTTTTTTGGCTTAGTTGGAGAATACGGTTTTCCAACTACGCCTCTTAGGAATTTTTCTCTCTTTACATACCTTAAAAAGCCCGTCAAGTCACATGACCATATTAATTTTTCCACAAAAAATTCCATTTTTACCCTACGACTCCAGTGATCATCCCGTTTCTGCCCTCGATGAAACCAATGTATTATCAATCACCCAAGGTGGCTACCGCCAGCCCTACCCTCCCTCCGCCCCTCTTCAACTTGACGCCGCCCACCAACGTACCAACTCCGCCTACGCCCACGTCGGCATGTGCAGCCGACACCGATCACTGAAGATCGATCTCCTACTCCCCTTAGGTGTCACTGGGATGGGAGAGCTGCAGCAACACCTGCCCGATGTCGAGCTTTGGATCCGGTAGCATCCGATCCAGCAAGTCTACTCTGTTGTTATTGCATCACCTTTGGTTTTGACACCTTTGGCTTCTTAGCACCAGAAGCTATTGAGCTTTTAAAGAGGATCCAAAAAGTGATGAACAACAATGTGATGGACCATAGATATATGGATGTAGTGTTTAAAAGAATTGGCTTTGCAATTCAAAAAGGTCTAGCGGCGCAGCTTGTTGCCCGCTTGCCTTCGGTTTCGATGTAAACTTACCGTTTCTATCATAACCCGTCTAGAATCACGATCTTGTTCTTTCTATTGTCAGGTGTAAACTATTTTATGGGATGTTAATAACAACTGGTTATGACAGTAGTAATTAGATACCATGTTAAATAAAAGTTCAGATATATCACTAGTTATAAATCCACAAATCATTATTTATGTAATTAGATACGATTTTAAATAAAAGTTCAGATATATCAACTATTTATAAATCCACAAATCATTATTTAACATTTTCTCATTATACACAGTTGTTGAAAGAAAGAAGAAAAAATACAGCACCGCAGCCGAACACTGGATGTGGCCTTTTTAGGGCCTGTTTGGTTGCTGGGTTGGACTGGGTTGGGTTGGGCCGGGTTGGGGTGGGTGAATAGTAATCTGTGAGGAGGAAGTACCCTTGTGAATAGTAACTAGGGTTGAGCCAACCCACTCCAACCCAGCAACCAAATAGGCCCTTAGTTTAAGATAATTTATCTCGAAATGAAAAAAAAGAGAAGAATTTACTCTGATTTTACACATCCTGACTGTTGTGCTGTTACAGTGAAACATGATGAGAACCGGATTTATTTGGATATGTATATCCTCGTTCTCCTGAAAAATATCCCAAGGACCAGAAAGTTCTTAAAGGTGCTGAGGATCTCCACGCACAAAACGAAGAAGACAACGGCCGCCGGTTGTGCTCACTCTCTTCCCGTGACATATCATTTCCTCCTTATTAAACAATTATTCCCAACAGCAATAAACGTATTAGAATTTCCATTTTCGACGTGACTGTGTATTCCGAATAACTTTATCACGCTTTATATACATTTTTCTTATCGATAAATATCCGATAGCCTTTCAACACCGGGCATTTCCCATGCGGTAACCTTACCGAGAGGTTCTCACACACTTCCATCCTTCTGGCCTCCCATTTCCTATCCCTCATCTGACACGTGTCCCCTCCACCATAAGATATTTCCAATACCCCTACCTCTTTATATATCTACCCTCACACCCTCACTCACATTCACATAAACACACACCTATTCACCCCAACGTTATCCCAAGTCCCAACACCTTCATGGCTTCCATGGCGACCACCACCCTCCCGGCCTCCAAGCTCGGCCTCCACCACCACGGCCGCACCTTCCTCGGCTCGCCCCTCCACGCCCCACGCGTCGTCAAGTCCCCGCGCCACGTCCCCGCGGCGTCGATCTCCGCCAACTACGACCTCAACGCCTTCTCCTTCGAACCCATCAAGGAGTCCATAGTCTCCAGGGAGATGACGAGGAGGTACATGACGGACATGATCACGTACGCCGACACCGACGTGGTCGTCGTGGGCTGCGGCTCCGCGGGGCTGTCCTGCGCGTACGAGCTCAGCAAGGATCCCTCCGTCCGCGTCGCCATCATCGAGCAGTCGGTGTCGCCCGGTGGCGGAGCGTGGCTCGGGGGGCAGTTATTCTCCTCCATGGTCGTGCGCAAGCCCGCCCACCACTTCCTCGCCGAGCTCGGTGAGCATCATATGTTTATATGGAGTTTTACACAGTCACCCCTAAACTTTATTATCATTGTATAGTAGGGGTCCTATAGTTGCTCAAGATTTTAGAGATCATGGTGCAAATACCTGCCCAACACCTGCTGATTTTGACAATTTTCATTGATACGTGAATAAATTAATTATTTATAGCCTTAATATTATCTATTGAATCACACCTACTTTTTGCCATTATTAGGAAATATTAAGAAAAGAGTTCAGGAAGTTTTCAAAGTAGTTGAGGAGCTATATTTAGCTGATAGTTGGAATCTTCGTCTGAATATTTCCATGCTCCGCCAGTTCCGTCTTTTTTCCCAACTAATTTCCTTTTTTTTGCTCGGAAACTTCCCGAAATTCAGGAGATCACGATTTTATTATTTTATTATTATTATTTATATTTTTCCTCTATTTGAAAATTAAAATTAAAGATAATTTCAGACTTCTTGCATCTTTAGTAGGGTTTTTTTAACTGTTTGTACCCTTCTTAAATTCTGTAATATCAGTTATGTTCCTCCTTTCTTTGCAATATCAGTGTCTCTACTTTCTTGGGTAATTTCTGTTGTGCTCCTCTGATTAGTTTCACCATTAGTGAGATAAATAATAATGGCTTTTTATACAAACCACAACCTAATTTGGTAAAAAAATTATCATTGTTCATTTACAATTTCAAAAAAATACACTTGTACCATTTTTTTCTTTCCAATCACACTTCAACACCCGAGATAACGTCTCAGGAGCACAACTATTAGTTGCAAAAAGTTATAGGTGATATTAAAAAAGGAAAGGGTGTAATTGATATCGCTGAATCTAAGAGGGGCGCAATTGAAAAAAAGACCCTTTTATTAAAGCACAGGCACCTCGTCGTTATGCGTATTCTGATGTAAATTTTCCGTAGAGATATTTCTTTGATATCGTAAAGCATATGAGTAGGATGTTACGTCTTCGAAACTAATTTAATGAAACTTTCGAATAAAACTTTCAAATCTGTATCATAATTACTATCTGATCCACGTTCATATGCTTTCATGGGTAACGTAAAACTCGTTTTTGACAAGGATTTAATGGGACTGTCCCGTCCTCTTATTTCGGCATTTTTTTATTTTTATTTTTTTTTTGAAAAATATCGCTATGTATATTCATCCATATATCCCTCCTATATGTCATTCGAATTTCATCAGAAACAGAAACTCCTACGGCCTCCACCGAGATAGTGTCGATTTAAAAAAATCATGTTATCATTAAAAAAAACTTTCGAATGGCATATATGAGGGATATAAGGGTGACTATACATAGTGATATTTTTTGAAAAAAATAAAAAAACACCGAAAGTGACACGGGGCAGCCATGTTGAGGCAGCCCCATTAACCTCTTTTGACAATTAGTAGGGATGATTAATTAACTAATACTTCCTGCTATCTTCCAATTTGGGGGATTTATCAGTAGAACCATCTTTCTAATTGAAGTATTATGCGTAACAGGGGTGGAGTACGACGACGCTGGACCGGACTCCTCCTACGTGGTGGTTCGCCACGCCGCTCTCTTCACCTCCACCATCCTCTCGCGCGTCCTCGCCCGCCCGAACGTCAAGCTCTTCAACGCTGTCGCCGCAGAGGACCTTATCGTAAAGGAGAACCGCGTAGCCGGTGTGGTCACAAACTGGGCCCTGGTGTCCATGAACCACGACACCCAGTCCTGCATGGACCCCAACGTCATGGAGGCCAAGGTGGTCGTGAGCTCCTGCGGCCACGACGGGCCGTTCGGTGCCACCGGTGTCAAGCGTCTGAAGAAGATTGGCATGATTGATGAGGTCCCCGGAATGAAGGCGCTCGATATGAACGTGGCGGAGGATGCCATTGTTAGGCTCACCAGAGAGGTGGTTCCGGGGATGATCGTCACCGGAATGGAGGTGGCTGAGATCGACGGCGCGCCGCGAATGGTGAGTTAGTTGTTTGCTGTTTTTTCAGAAAGTCAGGTGGTATATTGCAATTATCCCTGATAATTTAGGCCTTTAATTTGATTTTTATACTTATGTTGTTTTTAAAGTTTTTCCAATAAGACCTGTACCGTAATATTCTCAACAGGGACCAACATTCGGAGCGATGATGATATCAGGGCAGAAGGCTGCCCATCTGGCCCTCAAAGCCCTCGGCCGGCCCAACGCCATCGATGGAACGACGACCGCCGGATCGATGCATCCTGAGATGGTCCTGGCAGCAGTGGACGGTGCAGATGTTGCGGAAGCTTAGTGCATGGAAGGGTGGTGGTTTGGAAATTTTCTTGGGCTAGTTTTAAATTTCAACAAAAGAGGATGGGTAAGGTTGGATATGTTTGCCTCTGATGGACGGCTCTGATGAGCCCTCTTATCTTTCCCATGTATAAATAAAGCGGCCCTTTATTACGTCATGTTTAAGCGTGCTCCTAAATGGATCATAACGTGTCTACGTGCATTTATTTGACCTTTCTAAGAATCCTGTAAATGGATTTTGAACTAAACGTATGTTGAACATCACTTTCTGATAGATAAAGTAATGAACGGAGAATATATTCAGAGTTTATTGATAATGAAGATCAAATAGGTATTATTCCAATTAAGCCTCTAATTTATGATAAATTTAATTTAATAGGAAGCGAACTAAATAGTTCACCTTGAAATTTGGAAACTCTGCCCTTATAGCCCACCTTGAAACCTTAATGGGCAGATTGAAATTTGAATCTCATGATTTATTAACCATCTACATTGCTTCATGCAATATTTATCCATGCAATTCCTTTCCAATCAATTTCAATATATCCATAATCTGTAAAAAAACAAATCCGCAAATTCATTCAGCTCTTGAAATTTAATTGAGCTGACAAAAAGGGATATGCAGATACCCAACAGAGAAGTGTCGACTTTAGGAAGTAATACCAACCCTTGATGTGTAAACTTAAAAGTATATATTAGAAATCTCAGGAAAATATAACCATTTTTCAGAAAGCTACAATCTAAATAAATAATAATGAGGAATAGCAATTAGGTAATACTGCTTACTCCACTGTGATGCTTGAAAATTGGCATTTATTTTTGTAAGCCATCGTGTGTGTACTTCAGAAGAGCTAGAATAGTATCTACTTCATCTAACAAGTCCACATGTAATGTTGCAAACATAGAATATGTGACCAAGATGAACTAAGCAGCATTAGTATGCTGTATATGACAGTATTTTTAAATTTTAATAAGCCAACATATGCAGCAGATGTAGCTTGCTATATGAGAGAACACATGAGATGGAAGCAGCAAAGGACTGTAACAACATGTTGGAATTGGATTCTGCATACATTTGCTTTTTCCTCTTTTGAAGCAGGGGTCAAAATTAACTATCAGGAGGATAAACTAAATGGTGAGAAATGCACCTTCTTGATATTTAAACTGCAATGTGAAAGAAACAAAGACTGATGCACACCAGAATATGGGTGGAACTCTTAAACATGATTAAGTTCACATTATGTAAGTGAGATCCATCTTGATTTTAACATTGCATGTTGAGAAATGGTCGCCATAAAAAACAAGAGATATTTACACCCAAAACCTGACTAATTTTGTAATTACAATCATAGCCCTACGTAATCGCAGTTTACAAGAGAAATCCCGGATAATCACTCTGTCTCACATCTATAACCCTTCATTAATTTTCCCGTTAACCCAATCATATCATTGGGTTAATCTGACCCATAGTCTATCCAACAGTTATTAAAATTTTCAAAAAAAATAATAAAAAACCTTCCCCTTCTTCCTCCAGCTCGCCCCCTCTCCTTCTTCCTCCTCCATCTCGCCCCACCCCCGTCGACCCCCTCCCCTTCTTCCAACACAGCCTCGGCCTCCGCCTCCTCCTTCTTCCACGACGTCACTTCCTTCAACAACTCCTTCCTCCTTCTCCACCCCGCCTGCAGCCTCGCCCCTCCTCCGCCCGCAGCCATCCCCCTCTGCCCCTCTGCCTGTAGCCTCACCCTTCCTCTGTCGCAGCCACCCCCCTCCACCCCTCTGCCTGCAGCCTCGCGCCTCCTTCGCCCGCAAACAGACTCCTCCGCCCCTCCTCCTGCAGCCTTGCCCCTCCTCCGCCCGCAGCTACCCTCTCCGCCGGCATCCTCGTCCCTCTTCCGCCCGTAGAAAGGCCCCTTTGCCCCTCCGTCTGAAGCCTCATCCCTCCTCCGCCTGAAGCCACCCCCTCCGTCGGCATCCTCGCCCCTCTTCCGCCCACAAACACCCCCTCCGCCCCTCTGCCTGCAGCCTCGCCCCTCCTCCGCCCGCAGCCACCCCCCACCGCCCCTCCGCTTGCAGCCTCGTCCCTCCTCCGCCTGCAGCCACCCCCCTCCAAACCCTCCCCCCGCAGCACCCGCCCTTCCTATACCTGCAACCACCCCCTCCATACCCTCCACCCTACAGCCCCCGCCCCTCCTCTGCTTGCAGCCCCTGCCATCCAACCCCTTCACCCACAACCCCCCACCATCCAGCCCTCCACCCACATCCCCCTCCTCTCCTCCGTCTGCACCCCTCGATCTCGTCAGCATTTGGCCACTCGATCTCTGCGAGACGATGGCAGTGCAGAGGTTGACATGGCGGATGGCGAGGGCGGTGCAAAGGTTGGACATGGGCCATGGCGGACCGCGAGGGCAGTGCGGAGGGTGGATATAGTTTTAAGGGTAAAATTGCCAAATGTAACTGTTTCCGTGAGAGTTAACGGGAAATATATATCGCAACTAATATATGGTGATGTCATGTAAGTGAGTGTAGTTCGAAATTATACAAAGTTATGATTGTAATCACAAAATTACTCAGAATTATGGATGTATATATCTCAAAAAAACAATCTAACTGTAAAAAGCATCATCTCACGTATAACAACTATCATATGACCGTAGGACCGACTCATCAAATAAACCTCTCACACGTATCAGCTCGTTGAGTCTTTAAATTTCCGTCATTTATTCTATGTTTTCCTTCCAACTAACAACAGATTTTTTTCACCGATAAAGTACAGCTTATTCTAAGATCTCCCACATTGTCAGCATCATCGAAAACCAATCAAATCGTCCTTTCCTCCCAAAATCTAGGTGGATATCACTGATACCTTATAGGTATCTAAGAATCTATGTACTTCACATCAAGCCAATATCTTTTGCCTAGATTTGATATCTCCTCATACCAATGATCTCACATAGAAGGTATCCAGGAGAGCATACTGAGGCATATACGATACTTCTAACTATATCTGTAACACCTCATATGTAGGCCTAGGCTGATATCAAGGAAATCTGGTATTGATAACTTGTTGGATTTGGGCTCAACTGGACAAGTTGACAATCATTGAAAATGTTTAAGCTCGAATTATCAAATAATGATCAAATGTAAGACCCATACCCTCAAAATATAGTGTCACATCTAAAACTCACGAAGTGTGGGTGTGGTTTATAAGTGGTGGGGTTTACTACTTAACAACTTGGGCTTAAGCATTTTGGGTGGTTTCCAACGGATCCATTTGGGCATGTACCTAACAAGTTGTAGGGTTAGTTTTCCTCGATAACGGATCGGGGACCTAAGCCCGGGACGTTACATCAACACTCTTATAACCCACTCTCACTTCGTGAGTATTAAATACATGATTGTATTTGGGGTGCTACAACCTCCTTATTTTTGCAATGACCTCATTGTGATATAACTCACACTTGTTCCCATGAATATTGATGATTGTATGTTCGAGGTAGCATTTTCTTCCTACCTCTTGGTGGGGGTTGCTCTGTCTCTTGGGTAGCCTGTTTCACTATTAGACGGAACCTTCTCTGATACAATTGGTAATCGATCAAGCCTACACCGAGTCATTATGGAGGAAGAATAATGTCAAATTATTGGATTTGAATCCAACTGGACCTATTGACGACCAAAAAAATTAAGCCAAGTTAAAGGTGTTACATCATTAAAGTGGCGCATGTGAATATACACCCACACTTATTTTCAGTCTATGAAAAACTTATTGGTGCCTTAAAATGAGAATCCTTTGAAACCTTCTCACATGTGACTTCAACAAGGTATTCCATAACTTTCTATAAGTTTTCCAACTCAAGCATACTTTTCACACCTTACAATATATTTATCCCCATCTTGAAAATCTTGGTTCCACCCAAACTGTTTAGCTCGAAATCTCCTCCCAACAGTGTCTTCAATATGTTCTCATATTTGTTGTTGAAATGTGAATTGAAACACCAACCCCATTGTAATTCAACTACCTTCCATAAACAGATCATGGGGTGTAGGGTTGGAGCCCCGTGTAAGGCTTTTTGGATACGATTAGGATCCATTTACCATTTACCCCTATGTACAAGTATCCTATGGGTTAGGGCTTCTCATTTTGAGAGAGTAGCTGCCTCCCAAGGTTATGTACTTGTACTCAAGTTTTTGACATAGTGAAACCTCTTTTTTTCTGCATTTTTTTCTCCAGTACACCAGTGGGATTTTTTAACATAACAGTGTGTTCTTCATGGTTACTTGTGGTTGATTACGTGTTTGGATCATCTTCAACATTTGGTTCTAAAATTGATACACCAGTTGGTTGTAGAATGATATGAGAACTATCTACATGATCATATGGGGGAACCGATTGTGTGTGCAGGCACAAAGTACAACCATTCCCATCAACATTGGAGGTATTCTAGGATAGATGGGCTAATTTTGAAGGCCTGACATCATCCTTGTCGCCCCAAAATCAGATTGCACACAAACCTCGATAAGCACCGAGGAGGGAGCGAGGATGTGCAACGACGATCAAACATGTCGCACGAGACCACTTGAGGGCATTAGTGGACCCATGGGAAGATTTGTGGTGCTGTTGGAGGTCCGTGCAATGTGGTAGAAGCCACCGATGGGGGCTAGAAGCGGTATCGGTGCGGTGCAAGGCTGAAGGGCCCGTGTGAGGCGGTTGCGATCGATGGAGGAGGTGGTGGTGCCGTGTGAGGTGATAACCGCTAGAGGGCTCATGTTGTGTTGTGTTTGGTCAGTGGCGCGGCAACGAGAGATGGTAGGGGTGGCGGGTGTGGTTGGGGTTGGGGTATCATGACTTCGATCTATGATCATTGCTTCGAATACCACGTGAAAGGAAACATATATCTTGATTATTTATGAGTGCCATAGGGATCTCTTATATAAAGAGGATAAATCTTATAGGGTAAATTACATAAAAGAGACATAATAAATAGGAAAATACAATATAACTCTCAACATTAACAAACACGCTATATCCATATTCAGTTAATGTATAAAATTAAATGATCTAACAATAAAAATAGCACTAAAAGATATAGGCTCTAATTGGACCTTGGGGCGAGCGAATGAGATGATGAATAAGGACAAAAGATTGAAAAGCTTCCAACACTGAGCAGCTATCGGCAATTGTAAGCAATAATGGTGAGTAACAATTAACAACAAGCAAGCAACAATGGTAACATCAGATTGTGGTTGCAGCAAACAAACCTTTCCACGTACAAAATATCACAGGGCTTTGATTAGGAGAAAATACAGGAGATGTTTATTACGTAAACACATGTGGGGCAAAGTGTAGTTCAAAACCGAGGAGTATGCGTCAACCTTGCATTACAACCTCGCCTCCTCAGTCTGGAGAGATGCACACATTGTTAGTTCGTTTGGTTGCTGGGTTGGGCAGGGTTGGATACTATTCACAGGGGTGGGTGAATAGTAAACTGTGAGGAGGGGGTACCTCTGTGAATAGTATCCAACCCAACCTAACCCTGGCATTCCAACCCCTCCTCACCTCATATCAACCGTTTTAATGCTTCAAGGCTCGCTTTTTGAATGATGCATTTGATAATGCGTTTGAATTTATTCAGCAAAACTTAATTACTTTCTTTACGAAGCATGGCACTCTTCACTAGACATCTTGTATATATACCTCTCAATACAAAAGGATTATGGAGAAGGAAATTTCAGCACCTTCTGAATACTGTTAGTACTCTCATAACGTATATGAAGGTTCTAAAACCTTTCAAGGAGAAGTAATTCTGACAACGACATACCTTATCAATTAGGCATCCTCTTCCATCCCCAGCGACTCTATTCTTTCTTCTTTACAAGGATGAGGAGCCCTTTCCACTTCCTTTACAAAGTTGTGGTTACACAACCTTGGTTCATAATTTCCACACAAAAGATAAATTATTTACTTGCAAACAAGTGTGTCTTCGTTGAGTAATTTACATCATAAAATGGCACATATTCTATGATCATATCAGTCACCTCTACTTCATTTCCGTCGACGTCACCTCTTTAAACAAACTAATGACTTATCTAAGTACATTAGTGATAATCCCTTGGAACTCTCTCTTCTTCAGTGTATACGTTGAGCTACCAAATATAGTCCGAGTTTGTTCCTTTACTCATTCCTATTTTGCAAATTGATGAGTATTCTTTGGATGACCATTGCAAATCCAGATAGTCCTCGGAATAATCCTAATGCACTAGTAAAGTCCATAAAGCAATGTACTCTATACGCTTTATCACATTTTACTTCTACTAATATGTTGTCTAGATGTGATGGGAGTGTTACAAATGCATTTGTAGTGATGCACATGCCTCATGACCATTGTGTTGCTCTTCGCGATCATGGTTGGAAACAAGCCATGGATGAAGAAATAGATGCTCGCACTTCCATAGGCACGTGAGATCTTGTGACATGCTCATCAAGTATCACCATGGTCACTTGCAAATAGGTCTTTACAATCAGACATTCTTCTGATGGGTCCACTAATAGACTAAAGGGCAGGTTAGTGGCAAAGGGTTTCTCATAGACATATGGTATGGACTACTTCAAGAATGTTTCAACTTTGGATAGGATGGGGCCCATTCTCAAAAAATAATCCATCTTTCATCTTGATGCGAACAATGCCTTCTCTATGGAGATCTTGAGGAAGAGGTATATATGACACAACCATCGGGGTACTCGCTGAAAGGAAGTATGCATATCATCTTTACAACATAATCTATGGCCCAATGTAGAGCCCATGAGCCTAGTTTGAAAGACTCACATAGGAAAACTGCTTTTTTGGTTTCCAGAGGACCTCATCCAATTATTTTTTGTCCGTTCTATGACATTCTTCAAGTACGGTGATACTTCTCATATACATTAAATGATATGATTATCATTGGTGATGATATCATAAGAATTCTTGAGAATAAGACCTTAAATTTCGTATCCCGGTTTCCTTTCTCCCCCACTTCAAAAAGAGAAATTTCAGATAAATTTGTTGAAATCTTTGGAAATAATTGAAATGACTCTAAATGTGATTTTTTTTCAAAAATTAAGGTTTTTGAGGTTACTAAATAAATGAATTGAATAAAAATACACACTTGTTTGTAAAAAAGGTGCAAATATAAAGTATTATTCGCATCATAATCACTATGCATGTTGATATGCAATAGTCACGTGATGCCTAGAGTCAGAATCACAATCTAAACGGAAAGTAAAAGCCATGATAATTACATCTTTTACAATAATAATATGATACATGAAATAACTACTAAAAGATTATATATATCAAAATAAAGAAACAACAAAAGACATAAAAATAAAACATAAAGATCGTTAGTTAAAAATTGAATTTCATTCTTAAAGATTATTCATAACTAATTTGATTTGAATTTAGACCTAAAATTTTGGAATTAACTAAATGAAGTTCTTCAAAAAAATATAAAGATCTCTAATAACTCAATACAACAGAGAAAAGGGTAAAAATGTATTAATATAAGCAAACTCTGATGAAAGTAAATGGTCCACTCCCTTAATTTTTCTTTTTCATCGAGATGTGTAATTTTGATGAAATTTCATTGACATATTGTTGAAGTTCTGGAAAAAGAAATAAAGTAGCATGTCAGTTTCCTTGACCTGGGGAAATGAAAATTTCGGAAAAACGGAAGTTCCAGAGAAATACACTCGAGTTTCAATGAAATTTGAGGCCATGCTTGAAACTAAGACCTTCCATCAGAAGGCACTTGTCACTAAGGACATTTGTCATCTTTAATATTGTCTTGTGGTTGAGGTGATTCGCCCAGTAGATGCTTACATTTGTCACAGAGGGAACATCATTTAGATATTCTTGCATATGCTAGTTTAACCATCTTCCATTCTGACTAAATCATGGAGGCGTTACTTCAACATATACATGGTTGAAAATATTACATGGTATAGAAGTCTACTGGGCAAATTGTTGTATCTTACCTCCAATGGGCATTATGTTTTGTATGCTAAGAGCATAGTCCTTCAATATATGAAGAAACTTTGTTACAATCACGGGCAAGACTTTTTTTTAATCCTCTGATATCTGAAAAATTCACGAGGAGGGACTCTTCTATACTACAAATATGCACACTAACATTACTTCTTAAGCATATGTTGAGTTGTCCTCAGGATAAGAAATCCACGACTGATTATGCCATGTTTGTTAGCTGAAACTTTGTCACATGAAGCAACAATAAGAAGACTATTTTCTCCAAATCTAGTGCAGAATCAGACTAAGCATATTGAGGGAGGTTGTCATTTTATCTGACATGCAGTGTGAGAATGAAAGATAACCAATCATCACATCTCCGAGGAGCTCCAACTTGCTGATATATTTATAATGTGCTTCGAAAGAAACATAACTCAATGTTTACATCTAAGTTGAGAATGATAGATATAATCAATCTTGAGTGGGGTATTGACGGTACTATTTTTAGGCCATTACTGGACATCTATTTCTATTTTCAACACTTTCCATATGTACCCCTTCTATATTTAAAAGTCATGCTGAGAACTATTATGTATTTTCCATCCAGAGGGCCTTAGGGGTTCATGCCATTAAAAAGACTTAGCACCTTGAAAAAAATCATTCTATTAAGGGTTTTTATCACTTGTGCCCCTCCGAAATATTGCAATAATGCCCCTATCTTTTTGATAATATCAGTTGTACCCCTCACTTCTTGCAAATCTATCACTTGTACCCCTCGAGTTAGTTTTCGTCCATCCCAAATGCAAACGGACGTTAACTTTAGGGACACATGAGGAATTAAACGAAAATAAAGGAATTGAAAAGTCCAATTGTTCATCTTCCTCCTCCCCCCTCCTCTTCATCTTTGTCATCTCCCGCCCCTGCCTCCTCCCCCCGCCCTTGCTGCGCCCGCAGGCCCCCGCAACCCCGCGCCTCCCCCTTGCCCCGCCGACCTTCCCTGGCACCCCCGCCCCAGGTCTCTCCTCCGCTCCCGTACCCCCTCCCCCGGTTGCCCCCTTGCCCCCTGCAGCCCCTCCCCCCTCTGCCCCCCGCAGCCCCTCCCCCCGTCCCCCTTGCCCCCCGCAGCTCCCCCCTCCGCCCCTGCCCACCTCCGCCCCCCCGCAGCCCCTGCCCCCGTCCCCCTTGCCCCTCGCAGCTCCCCCCTCCGCCCCTGCCCACCTCCACCCCTGGCAGCCCATGCCCCCGCCGCCCCCCACGCACAGGTCGCCCCCGCGCCTCCCCTTCCCCCGTTGCCCCTCCAGTGCCCCCCTGCCCCCGTGCCTCCTCTCCTTGAAACGGGAGAGCTTTGCGCGAATTGTGGAAATGGATGCTGTGGAATGGTTTGCTCCTGAGGATATCTTTTGTCTGAGGAGAACTGTGACTTCGATGAGAGGGAAGAACAAGAGGCTTAGTTTGGTGCTGATTGCGTTTATTGTATCCCTCCACACGTCTCCTCACCTTTGTTAAATGGGAACTTTTCCTGTGTTGTTTCTGTTTCAACTGTGTTCGAGTAATCGAGTAGATGAATGCTCGCCCTTGTGATGATATGGTTGTGTTTTATTTGTTATTGTGTGTAGTCACAAAATGTTTAAGTTGAATATTTGTGACGAACTGCGATTGGGAGCTTATGCATTGCTGTACCTGTTCAATTCCGATAGATATGAATTGGTTCTGTGCAATTTTATGGTTAGAGAGAAATTATGAGGAGAAAGGAAGAAGAACAAATGGATGAGGAAGAAGATAAAGAGGTCTGGACAATACCCCTCTTAACTGCACCAAGGTTTGAAGAAACCATGGTTAAGTCAACTCATTGACGGTCAATCTGATGGAAGGGCACAAGTGATAACGGCAAAAGAAGTGAGAGGCATAACTGATATTACCAAAAAGATAGGGGCATAACTGATATTGCGATATCTCAGAGGGGCACAAGTGATAAAAACCCTTCTATTAATTATCCTATTTTTTCCATGACCTCCCGATACAACATATATGTTTCCTCTTAGCTCTATTATTTTTCTATACAACCTCTTGATACAACATATTGATGTTGTTTGTCATATTTAAATTATACAGTGGGTGAATTCAGACACCGTCCAAGTTCTTGAGGAGGATCTTATGCATTTATTACAATTCTGTGGGATGATGAGGAATCACATCAATTCTGAGTGAAGGATTCATCTGAGGAAAGGGCATTCCATGACAAGTTCATGGACTTTGGCATGCAATAAAGATTTGTGTTATTGAAGCATGGCCTACTGGTGCTTAGACGTCATCGTCTGATGCTGATTTTTTAGAGCAACAAGTATAAGGTTTCCCGAGGTTTGCGAATCTTCTCTACTGGAGAACATGCCTTTTGCAGTCAGAACTAGCAAGTGTGATGTGATGAAGATTTCTTAATGAAGAAGCACACAAGGGTTTGTCCCACCCTCTCGGTTTTTGATCCAGGAGATTTACCGAGGAACTACAAGCTGATTTTGGCAGTCTAGGCACACCAAGAGTAATGATTTTCTTATAGCTTATATGGAGTGGAATATTGATAACCAAAGTTCTAGAAGCAAAAATTGTGCCAGAATTTTTGTGGTGACATGTCCAGTATGTTCAAAGGCCTCGGAGGATGTCGAGTATCTCTTCTTCTCAGATGCTTCATATGGTGATGTTTACAACATGGCGGCGATGGCCTAGGTGGATTCACATGTGCATTGAGCTTCCATGTGTCACTTGGTGTTGCATGTCGCATGTTGCATAATGATCAGGAGAAGTTGCTGACAATTTTATGGGGTCTTTGACTGGCACACAATAGTGTTATATTCTAACAGCTTCCAGAAAATGTAATTAAGCATGTTAAGACTCTCTTTGAGTCTTGAATGCATGTAATTTGGCTTTTGTGACTGTTGTTAATATGTAACTGATAGTGCACACCATTTAAATTGTATATTCTATTTTTAAAAAGAGAACCCTATACAACCTCTGCACTAGACCATGACACCGTAGCCAGCTTCTTACTTCACCAAGTAAGCACATTATTATAAACAAAGGTAGCATATTATGCTATCAACCTTTTGTAAATAGTTTGACTATCACAATAAACATTTCAATAAGAATACACATCCAAGTGCACAAGTCTAAAGTAGGAATTACCTTTCTTAAGGGAACCCTTAATTGTCTAATAATAAAAAGAATATCACTCCGATGAATGTAATTAGGTTTCTCAATGAATTGACTAGCCCTAGATAACTATAGAAGAAGTAAAAGGCAAGCGACTTTGCATTATGAGATCCAATCGAGATTTATCATGGTCATCATGAAGACTATCAAAGATCGACTACCGAGAACAGAGTAGAAACCACATCTCTAAGTTGTTCGCATATTATGTACTGAACCTAGAAGGTACTTGTGTATACAGACTCCCGAAGAAAACCTAAAAAATCCTAGGATTGTGCGCACACGCACAACAAGCGAAGGTCTCATGCCGATGCTTGGAAGCACTCAATACTCATGTGATAAGTTGGTATGGGCGATAACATAGGTCTAGTCTTTCTCGGTTCAAAGGTGATATTGGGTGCGATACCAAAATATAGGGTCGCCATTTTAATTTCATGCAGAAGAAACTAGAATGTCTTATTAACTAACAAAACCTAGATATTCTTTGCTAGGAGTTGCGCTACAAAGACAAATTCTATGAGAGGTCCAATATCAAAGAAAAATAAATATCAAACATGCAAACTCTAATAATTTTCTCCAAGTCGGTCATGAAATAGCCACTTAGTCTTCATGTATAGGACAAGAGAGTCTACTTTGGGGATGAAAAAATGGATAATAAATGGTTGTTACATCTGGCCTATGCGTTGATCTTTAAAACCTATGTACTAAAACAAATTGCACTCATAAAATATAAGCTTTATTCCCAAGAAAAAGATTTTTTTCCAAAGTTGTTGTCCAATAGAAAAGCCCAAACCATCTAGGCAACATTAGGAGCCCCTGGTCACAATGCAATATATGCTTAGAGAAGTAGGATATTGTGGCATTATGACCAACTAAGGGGGTGTTTGAATGCATGATATCACTAGAAGGAAAAGAGAATGGAAAATCCCAAGGAAGAAAAATGTAAATACTCTAAGGTTGGTTCATATGCTACATCTCTCTCAGGCATGTATGTTGAGGATGGATTGTGGTATTAGGACATATCGATTATAATGCCGAGCGTTCAGGAATGTCCCTTCATGAACTGCATATGATGCCACATATTGTTGTGCGGTAGGCGGGACGAACCACATTCTCTATATAGCGCGTTATGTAATCTATACATATATTTGATCTGCATAATGACATTTCCACATAGACTGCACATTTAATATGCATTCTAGATAGAATTGATATGTAACCTAGACTTTAATATTTATGTTTATTACTAGTTTTTATAACTTGTATCGAGGAGAATAATGCATGCGCATAGCCATGTTTACATGAATTTAAATGTCAAAATTTAAGTTAAGATTGCAAGCTTACCATAATTCCTATTTTTTAAATATTAGAAAATTCCGTTTATTTAAAAAGTGAGACATTAACAATAAATTGCCATTTATTTTAAATTTTTAGGAAAAATGCAAATTGCACATAATCGCATAATCCAAGCATATTAACATGTTGTAACAAATAG
The DNA here is from genome assembly GCA_037367405.1 of Ottelia alismoides. Classification (NCBI taxonomy): domain Eukaryota; kingdom Viridiplantae; phylum Streptophyta; class Magnoliopsida; order Alismatales; family Hydrocharitaceae; genus Ottelia; species Ottelia alismoides. The sequence continues at coordinate 97,740 of JAZKJV010001595.1, forward strand.
TAGGCTATATGGTGACCTATAACAAAATTGCATACTGCATTTCTGAACCTTCATAATGCCTATAATCAAGAAGATATTTTCACAATTTTCTCTTTCTTCTAAAATTAGTTTTGAAGGATAACTAAATTCTTAAAAGGAAATCAAATATACATGGCATAGAAGATGTTGGATAACAAAACCGAGCCTTTTTCAACATTTTAGCAAAATAGCTACATGGATCGTTCTCCTCCAACCTAAATCTATTGTAAATCACCAACTATAACAAAGAATCCATGACAAAAAGGTTGACTAACTTTGTTTATTAAAGTCCAAAGGATGGCTATTAGAGGTCGTAATTTAGTTATTTATTTTATAAAATTTACATAAATTCCTTTCACAAAATATTCCGAAGAATACGTGGTTATGTAATTTGTATTAATAGATATATCTTTGGTGCTATGTAGCATATAAAATAATTCACGTTATATGATCGATGTATCTGACAAGAACTCTTTTTGTGTATTCCATGTAGATGAATATAGATAAATTATACCTTTATTAAATAAAAAATAGTTGTGTGTGTGTAAAGTCGATGTCTTATAGATGTTCTTAGGGATGTTCATTTCCCGTTTGTATAGAACACATGTGAGATTGAATGTGCAGAAAATAATGCAGAATGTGTAAAAGTAATATAATATTGTTTATCAATAATTAAAGAAAGTTATAATACAAAAATATGTTGGTACTGTAACCTTCATCATCATATTTAATATTTGTTGCAACAAAAACTTCGACTTGTTATGCTTTAATTATCACACGCACAAACACACACATATCCATCGCCAGAAGTTGGGTAACCAAAAGATTTTAGCAACAATATATTTATTGCCACACTACTTTGACGAAGGAAAGTTTGTTGTGCATAATGTTTTTATCAATTTGTAGTTAAAATATATGGCAACCAAAATCTTTTTGCAAAAGAAATAATCCATACCTTGTTGCGAAGGAAACAATTCGTATAAAGCTAAACTTTTCATTATGACATTTTAATTTTTTATCGATCTCAATAAATGCATAAGATGGATCATGGTATTGGTAGCAACCATTGTTGTAGTATTTATTATCTTTTCTCCAAAAAGAATGTACATTAAATTCAATTTGTTCCTAAAAAAATAACCATTCTTGACCTTATTACATGAGATTGTTTAACAATCACATTACCTATATTTGGTTCATATCCCAACAACAATTGATGAGAGTTAACCACTTCCTCCTTCAAACCAATTGGTCTAGTGGTTGAGCAGTGGCTCTCCCAAACTACAGACCAAGGTTCGAATCCCCCAAACATCCCATTATACCACCCTATATCTAAAAAAATCACTTCCTCCTTCACAATTGCATGTCAACCTAATCGAGGTCAAAGTATAAAATCCACTTATGCATTTGGTTACTTCTAATAATTTTGTGGGAATGCCAACTAGAAATGTGTGTGGATTTGTATGTTGATATAAGGAGTGCTTACACGAACCTTGTATTCAACCTATACAGCTTAAAAAGTCAAAAATTGCACTCCAATCTTCTTCCCTCCTAAAAGCAAATAATAAAATCAAGTAATAAAGTTGATATCGATGATAGAATATTGATAATGACATAAAGTCGATGATTTTTGTTAAAATGATGTGGAAGTTTTTTACTAAACACTTCGAAATTCTTCAATATTGATGATATGATATGGCATATAATCGTTATATTGATTGATATTGATCAATATTATGAAACACAACCCGTACTACACTATGTAATTATTTACATCATAACATAAGATAGAAAAGAAGCAAGTTCAGAAGAAAAAACACATTGACTGTTTACAACACATTCTTTCAAGTAATTTTTCCCAAACTACATTTGCAATTTCGTTATGCAAAAGTACCGTTAAATTTTCTTTTTTGGTTACTGAGGTACCTCGGGATACCCCGGTGTATCCCCTTCCAATTCTGGGTTGGAAATCCATCACAAGTCAAGGTGATATCACATCACATTCCTTATCTCAACCCTCATAACCATCCAAACACCTACTATTTACAAGTGGATACCCCAACCCACCCCATCCCAGTAACCAAACAGGCCTTTAGTGTCCACTAATAACTGAAGTGATTTCAGTTCGAACAAATCAATCATCATATGGACCATTAAAAGAGATGGCCAAACATTATGGATCATTGTGTCAAATTCATCTGAATGTAAAGACTCATTGCTCCCTCTATTACGTCTAGTAACTTGCTAATCAAATTGTAAATATATGCTTCTTTTTTAACCCAAAAGAGGAGATTTAATCAATGACGCATCATAAGAACTAAGTACAACAATCGAAACGTTACCACATATCTATGAATGTAATCGAACGATTTGGTCGTGATTATATGTTCGCGAATCGTCAAAAAATCTACTCATTAGTTCGGTTATGAATTCATACATATATTTTTAAATTTATGTAAAAATATCTTTTATGAGCCGAAAATGAAATGATGACATTAAAATCTCCAAATATAATGATGGTGTGATTATTGATGCTGCGCTCCTTGATTATATTTTCAAGCATCCGATCACCACTGTTAAGAGCATTCCTCCTAGTTGTCGGCTCGCCTTCTCTCATGCTTTGAAAGCAGCTCTGCTCAAGTTATAGCTGGGCCAGGATCCTTATAAGCTTGGGTGAGATTGCTGCTTCTTCCTCGTTGCACCCTACAGGTTTTCAGACCAGTCAACAGGAGGGATAAAAGATCCGGTAATAGAAGGTTCTTGCAACAACATTTATTTTGAGCTCACTCACTAAGTGGGGCAGTACATATGGCTTCACCAATTGGGTGGGTGATTTTTTGAAGGGGGATGTTTCAGGGATTTCAGATCTTAATCAGAATAAATCTTTAGAGGAGGATAAATATTAAAGCTCTAGCATAAGACAATGTCTTCGCAAAGTGGCAGATGGATATTTTACTGTAGCCGTAAAGGTTTTGTGCTCTTCAGGAGTGGCGCCTTTTAATGGAGACACCTTGAAGGCCCTTAGAGGCTAAGCATCCTTATAAGCCGCCTCCCGTCACACCAAACATCTTGATTTCAGAGTCTCCTCTTACAGCTGATGCAGATGTTTTTTGCGAGCTATCAAATCCTTTCCTAAAGGGACATCTTGTGGGAGAGATGGTCTGAGGGCTCAACATATTTTAGATGCCCTCTGTGGGGAAGGATCACCGGTTGCCAAGGATCTCTTGCATGCTATTTCCTTGGTAGTTAATTTGTGGCTTAGTGGGAGATGCCCCTTGAGTCTGGCTGAGTTTATAGCCTCTGCACCTCTCACTCCACTGCTCAAACCGGACAACAGCATTCGTCCTATTGCGGTAGGTACTATATGGAGGCGCCTTGTATCTAAAGTTGCTATGGCAGGGGTTAGCAAGGAGACATCTAAATATCTTAACGACTTTCAATTTGGAGTTGGTGTATCTGGAGGAGCGGAAGCCATCTTACATAGCACCAATCATCTTTTGAGCAAGCTTCACGGAGACGGGTCTCTTTCTATGCTTACGGTGGATTTCTCTAATGCTGTCAACTTAATAGATAGATCTCTGATGCTTGGGGAAGTTAGGAGGAGATGCCCCTCTATTTTCTCCATGGGTGGAATTTATCTATGCTCAAGCCGCCAGATTATATATTGGAGACAATCATTTGCGGTCATCAACAGGAGTGCAGCAAGGTGACCCTTTAGGCCCCCTTCTTTTTTCTCTGGCATTACACCCACTTATTCATGAGATCAGAGACAATTGTAAACTCTACTTCATGCTTGGTATCTTGACGATGGGACAATTGTTGGGGACACTGTAGAAGTGGCCAAGGCACTTGACATTATTCAATGCAGGGGTCCAGGAATGGGGCTTTTTCTAAATATAAAAAAAATAAAGCCGTTTCTGGCCTTCATGTGATGGTCAGAAGATCCGTGAAGGTTTGTTTCCCATAGATATTGGGAGGCCGCGGCTAGGTGTGAAGTTGCTTAGAGGGGCTGTGAGTAGGGATAAAGACTTTATCGAAGAGTTGGCTATGATGACGGCTATCAAGGCTGTTGACTTAATGCATCTACTTCCTCAGCTAGATGATCCACAAAGTGAGCTACTTCTTTTACATTCTTATATGGGTACTGCCAAGCTTATGTTCGGCTTACGGACATGCCAACCCACATACATGAAACGGGCCGCTACATGATTTGACAAAGGGTTACATGCAGCTATTGAGGATATTGTGGTATGTGGAGGTCCTTTCTTTGGTGACCTCCAATGGAGAGTGGCGTCGCTACCCATCCGACTCGGTGGTTTAGGTCTTTACTCAGCTATTTGAGGCTTCTTCATATGTTTTTGTGGCCTACAGAGCTCAATCCTGGATGCTCCAAGACCACATGCTTCGAGACAGCGGGATACATGGTATGGATTCTGATTTTCTTAATGCTTTGAAAGGTCTACGTGTCGCACTCCCATCTATTTGATCTTACACAATTTGCTAGTAAGGTTACCGTCCCCCCTAAAGCCCAGAATGCTTTGGCGAGTTCTTTTTTTAGCAAAATCGTAAGAGATATGGAAGCTGAGTTTGACATGACTGCTAGGCAAAAAGCAATTTTACATTGTTTACAAGCTGAACATGCCTAAGATTTTTTACTTGCATTTCTATTGAGGGGCTTGGATTGCATATGTCACCCATCGAATATCGTAGTATTCTCAAGTACCGCCTCATGATTCCTCTTTTCCCACCAGATGAGGCTTGTCCAGTATGCCACAAATCCTGCTTGGATGCTTTTGGGGACCATGCCGTTCATTGTCGCGAGCTTCCTGGTTTTAAATACAGACATGACCTTGTTAGAGATGTTCTATTAGATATACTCAGACATGCAGGTGTTTGCTTCAAAAAAGAAGCACCGGTGAATAACTGATCCACAAGAGGGAGATCGACACTTAGACCGGCAGATGTTTGATATTTGGATGGGTTGGAGGAAAGCATGCATGTATTGATTTGACTGGAGAGTCTCCATTGGTGGGTCCGATAAAGAGTGATTTTGTTGCGGGATGCGCTGCACAAAAAGCTGCCTTAGCTAAAGTGGCTAAGCATGAGAAGGCTTGCATTGACAATCAACACGTATTCATCCCCTTTGGTTTTGATACATTTGGGTTCGTGGCAAGTGAAGCAGTGGAGCTCCTTAAGAGGATTCAAAAAATCATGTATACCAATGTTATGGTTCCTAAGTCTATGAATGTTGTATTTCGAAGAATTAGATTTGCCATTCAAAAGGGAGTGCAGGCGCAGCTTGTTGCCCGTCTCCCATCAATTTCTATGTAACTTCCATTTTCTCTCGAAGTAATGAATAGTAACAAATATAAGATACAATGACGATGACACATATGTAGACAAATATGTTGCGTATCAATGTAATGCAAGAGATATTAAGATAGCATGTACACATAATTTAAGAAAGCGACAAATGTAAGGATGGTTACCTTGAAACACGTCATTACCTTTTTTTTCAAAGTATAAATTTACTAATCATCAATACCACCCCCTTCACAAAACATAAACCAAAAATATCATAAATAAAATCAATGAAAGTTACTAAAAAATTAACTTATGTTCCTGAAAAAGTTCCAGAATTGCCACGCCATTTGACAGAGTAGTAACCATTATTGTACTTCTATAAAATTTATTATGTGATACCAAGCAAATAAATAAACATGCATTTTTTTCACTTTGTACGAGTTTTAAAAGTAATAATCATCAAATACCCCTTAAAAAAGTGAAACATATCTATTTATAAATAAAGTAAATGAAAATCATATAATCGGCAGGATATAAAAACATACAATTAGTTAATATGCGAAAATTCTTAAAATACATACAAAATTATTGCGAGTAAAAACATCGTTAGAGTTTATTATCTTTTTTATATAAACAAACTATCACAATTCAACAGTGTTACAAATAATAATCATAAAAAAAAGCATATCAAGAGTAATGAACATTATTATAATCCTGTAATAATAATCATATTAAAACAAATTCTTTAAATAACCACGATGGATTCACTACAGGAAAAAAAGCTCATTTGCAACATATAATAGCAACTTTTGTAATAAAATGTGTCCAATAGTCATCTATTTATAACAGTACAAGTAAGTGTTGTATTAAATTAATATTATTAACATGTCAAGATAAATCGTTGCAAAAAATTGTAAATTTGCAACATTTATTTTAAACATGTTGCTTTTGATATCCTATTTGTGTCATCCATACCAAACGTTGCAAATGATAATAAATTGGAAACGACACGATTTGCCCGCCCTTAATTCGTTTCTTGAAAAGCCACGATTGGTTTCCATATCCCTCCTCCGGACTTCATGTCGTTTCAACAAATCCATCCTCTCGTCTTCCATCTCCCCCTCTTTGTTGTGCCCTTCCATCCTCAAACGACACCTTTTCCATTATCGGAAGAAGCTTGTGCCGGGACCTTTTCCATTATCAGAAGAAGCCTAGGTCGACACCTTTTCCGTCATCGAAAAGCCTACGATCATTTGGCAGGGAGGGCCTCCTTCAAGTTCTGCCTTGGTTGTGCCTTTTTGCTTACAAGATCAACGTCCCCGATTTTTATGAGATATTTGTGATTCCAGAATATATCTGCTTGAAATCATTGTAAGTAGCACTAGCTTTGCATGCTTGTTTTGGTATTTATCAAGTTCATATGACTGGAATGTGATCAGGGTTTTTTTTATAATTTATTGCATTATTCTTAAATCTATTTTATTCATAGGATTAGTATTCAAAAAATATATATTTGTTTACAATGCCCAATAGTAGTTTTCTCTATGCAACCACTGCACAGACTATTTGTATACGAGATCCAAGATATTTCTGAATATGTAATACTGGTTTGTGATTGTTGGAAATTATTATGTACCCTCGTTATTTAGAATGTTTAGATAGAAAGATGTAGGAATATTTTTTAACTTTATTCTTGTATTAATTTTGACAACTACTAAATAAATTATCTAGAAGAACAAGACTTTTCATCGAGTTTTGGGGTTGTAATCATGTTCTTCCCGAGCTTCTTGACTACTGGATAGTGATGGACTATCTGCACTAATAAATTTTGATGTGGCTATATATTGGTGTTGGGTTTACTGCTATTCTTGATGGAAATATGTAATCTTTAAAACTGAGTAATACTAGATATACAACTGCATGTAAAATACAGGCAATATGCTAAAAATATTTAGATGTCTTTCGACAAAAATGTTATGACCAAAGGTGACCACTGTAATAAGTGATTCTTACAATACCCAGGCTCTTGATTTCATGTTATTTGCTTTGCATTGTAGTATGTTAAATAATCTTATGCAAGGATATGTGTTAAATGGGATCCATGCATGTCATTAGCTTGAAATTATAGCCGAGTTTATATTTTGTAGTCTAGTACGCTATGAAATCCTAAGCTATTTGATTTTAAATGTTATATTTTGACTCCATTATTATGAATTTTCATTGCTTAAATGTTTTAGGTATTTTCATGATTTTAATTCTAATTTGCCCTTTAGTCAATATTAATGTTATAGTTCATTATGGAATTTATATGGTTTCGACTTGCTGTAATGAAAGCATGCATTATAAATTTAATGGCTATTAATGATTTAGCAATGGTTTGGTGCAATTTTACTAGAATCAAAAGTTTAAAGTTGGTTTTAATGTTCATATCCCTACTGCTTCATGTTGATTGTATTTATAAGAAGTCTACAGATGATCTAATTACTAGCAAATAGAAGTCCGCTATTTAGTAAGTGGTTAATTCTTTATTGATAGGGATGGTGCTAAAGTCTTTTTCAATAATCTATATCCGAGTTTGGAGTTGCTCGTATAGTGTATCTTCTGTATAGATGTCCAAAGGAGTCGTGGACTTCAAACTGCAAGTTAAGTAGTGGAATTAATTTGTATGTTGATGGAATTGTTATTATATTGTATCATAGTTTGCTTTTGTTGGAGGAATTGTAAATAGTCATGTCGGATTTCCTGTCATAGGTTGCTCCACTAGAGCCATTTTTTACTTTTTTTGTCAAGTGTTAAAAATTATTTGAAGTTGGATAGTATGCAAAAAGCCTCATAATTAAAGTTAACAGATATATCCACTTAGCTATCTATAGTGCATAATATTGATATAATAATATTGATTGTTTTTGGTTTGTTGTATGCTATTATAGGATCTGAAAATGGATAAGTCATGGATGCACATGAGATTTATGGATGTCGCTGAATACAATAGAGGGGTAAAACAATTTCTTGAATGGGCTTTTCATGAGGATAGATTCTCTTATAGAGTTGGAATCGATGGAGAAAAAATTTTATATCCTTGCATAAAGTGTAAGAATGCACATTCTTACAAATATGAAGTTGTCTACGATCATCTAATATGCGAAGGGGTCTGGCTACATACGAGATTTGGAGTGCACATGGTGAAGATGTTAGAAATTCATCACATCAAGTTGTCCAAAATGATCCAATTGTGGAGATGTTATGGGAGGCTCAATGTACTCCCACGCCCTTTCCCATTCAAGACCAATTGGAGATTGATGATAGTCAGTTTTATACAAATTTAAAAGAAGCAGAGGAGCCTATTTCTCCAGGATCCAAAGTATTTAGATTGGAGTTCTTATTAACCATCTTTAAGTTAAAAGTGATGCAACATTGTATTAAGGCAATGATTGAGGAATTACTGGAGTTTATCGATCAAGTGCTGAATAATCCTGAAGGTTATCCAACTAATTGGTATAACGCAAAAAAAACGTCTTCGATCATTGGGCTTAAAGTCAGAGAAAATAGATGCATGTCGTAATGATTGCATTCTATTTTGGAAAGAACATCAAGAGCTTACTAGTTATCTTGAATGTAATTTTTCGAGGTACACAGAAAATGCAAGTGTCTCTAATAATTCAAAAAGAAGAGCAGAGAAAGTACTTAGATATTTTCCATTGGTCCCTAGACTACAATGTCTTTTCATGTCATCTAAGACAGCTAAATGGATGTCATGGCATAAAGAGGATAAGGTGACTGATCCTAATGGATTAATGCATCATCCTTCAGATTCTGAAGGGTGGATACAGTTTGATGAGAATTTTTCGAATTTTGCAGTCGAATCTAGAAATGTTAGGCTTGGTCTCTCAAGTGATGGTTTCAATCCATATGCAAACATGAATGTTAGTTAACAATTTGGCCAATCGTAATTGTAACTTATAACTTGCCGTAATGGATGTGTATGAAGTCATCCTTTATGATGCTCTCAATGTTAGTACCAGGTCCAAAAGGACCGAGAAATGCAATATATATATATACAACCTTTGATTGGTGAGTTGAAATTGTTGTGGTAAGATGGAGTGCCGACATATGATGCACACAAAAAAGAGAAGTTCACAATGCGTGCGATGTTATTATGGACCATTAACGACTTTCCAGCCTATACTAATTTATCGGGGTGGAGTACCAAAGGTAAACTTGCATGTCCAGTATGTATGGACAAAACACACAGTACTTGGTTGAATAACAGTGGAAAGCATTGCTACTTGGGTCACCGTCGATTCCTTCCAGTTAAACATAGATGGCGTAAAGTCAATATAAGGATAAATTTGAAGGAGCATCATCAGGTCCAAAATTTGACTTCATGCGTGTTTCTGGATGTGAGGTGTTGCATCAACAGGATGACATTGGACATATTCGTCTAGGTCACCTTTTCAAGAAAAAGTTGAGTGGTGGTTGAAGGAAACATAGTATTTTTTTTCGAGAGTTACCTTACTGGAAATATTTACAGATCCGTCATAATCTCGATGTCATGCATATTGAGAAAAATATGATGGAGAACATACTTGGAATCTTGGATTTATCTGGAAATGCAAAAGATACTTTGAAATCTAGGAGGGACTTACAACAATTAAATATAAGAAAGGAATTACAATTGGTGGAGTTGAACGATGGGAGAATGATGTTACCTGGAGCATTGTATACATTATCCTCAGATGCTCGCCTGAAGATTCTATCTTTCTTAGCTAACATCAAGGTACCAGATGGATACTCTTCTTAACTTTCCAGATTTGTGAACATAGGAGAGAAAAAGATATCAGGACTTAAGAGCCATGATCACCATGTGTACATGCAAGTTTTCTTACCCTTAGCCATCCGTGGGGTGCTTTCTTCAGATCTTGTACATCCCTTAACAGAGTTGAGTCAATACTTTAAAGCTGTCTGTAGTAAGGTACTTGATCCATCTGCACTATATGGATGGGAACACAATATCATAGTGATCTTATGTAAAATGGAACAAATATTTCCACCATTATTTTTTGATGTAATGGTGCACTTGACTATGCACTTAGCGAGCGAGTCAAGAATAGCTAGTCCAATGCAATATAGATGGATGTACCCCATTAAACGATATCTTAAAAAACTTAAAGGATATGTCATCAATAAGGCTTCTCCAGAGAGTTAAATCGTAAAAGGATACTTATTTGAAGAATGCATCAATTTTTGTGCGATGTACATGGATGGTACAAATAATTGCTTTAATCGTATGGAAAGAAATTTTGATGGTGGTACGCATGAAGTTAGAGAATGATGCCTATCAATTTTTTCTGCAAATGAAAGACCAATAGCAGATACTATAAGACATGATTGGTCCCAACGAGAGAGATACCCTGTACATTACTATATCTTAATGCAAATTGATCAGATTGATGCATATTTTGAAGAGTATAGACAGATATCAATGGAAAGAGATGACATATTTGTATTCCTGCTTTGGTTTCAAGTGCAAATTGAGCAATTTAACAAAAAATGGTGATCCAAGATGGACTACGGAATTGGAAATAATATCACAAAGTCCATATTCACATGTTCACTCACATTCAGGATATATTGTAAATGGGTTCCGATTTAGAAAGAAATCAATTGATATCAATAAAACGAATCAAATGAGTGGTATGATTGTTAAATCAGCTCTCGAGTCTGGATTGGATGGCTATTATGGTGAAATTATAGATATTATTGAGGTTAGCTTCACGCATGATCACAGAGTGGTATTATTTAAATGTGATTGGTTTGATATGTACAATTAAGGTATGGGTTATGCAAGGATAAAAAAAATGGATTGTAAGTCTAAAGAAAAGTGCTTGTTTGGCTACAGAGGAACCTTTTACATTAGCAAGGCAAGTAGAACAAGTTTTCTATGTAGATGACAATGAGGCATGTGGATGGATTATACCTGTACGAACGATGCCTAGAGATTTCTATGATATCCAAAATGAAGAAATCATTACAGACATGGACGCCTACCAAGATATATACATGACGTCGATGCATCATGCATACAAAATGATATAGATGTGGATATTCTCATTGATGGACCAAACATAATTGTAAATGGGTAATGGTAAATTATGTTATTTCTTTAAAATTTACATTTGTTAACAAAATAAAATTGTAATTGATTTAAAAATTTTGTCTTAAACCATAATGCATACGAGATCACGGTCTGAACGTCGTGTTCACTCTATATCAATTACTCCTATAGTAGGAACCACTTCAACGGTAATTTGATAGTTTAAATATTTCATTTGAATATATTTCTTTTTTAGATAGTTTGTTGTTATTTTATAAACAATATAATGCAGGTGGCACCTCGATTTGAACGTCGTACTCATTCCGCGTTGACCGCACCTCTAATAGGAAGTTAATCAATGGTAAATTACTAGCATTAAACTTTCATTTGAATACTACAACTTCATAACACTTTGGTTGTATGTGATTTATTTTTGTATATATTTAATTGTGATTTAGATGGAACCACGAACAAATGATTGTGTTGTTGGAACTCAATCAGAGCCGCACGAGTCACCTTTACAACACATTGATGATGTAACAGATGTTGGATCTTCATCAGGTAAGGGACGTAGGGACCATCAAGGTGTCATTATTTGGATCGTCTAGCAGCTGGACAAACATTGCATGTTAGAATTATTTGTGGAGATGCTGTTGGAGAGAATGCTGCACAATTTCATAGTTTCTTAGGGCAGATTGCACGTTTTCGAATTCCTATTTTAACTCGTAATTTCAGAAGAGATGTTTCAGAGGATGTTAAAGCTTCAATTTTACATAACTTGGAGGTATGTTATAGATACCGGTTGTTAAAAATCGAAAAATATATTCTAACATTGGCATTATAGGATTCATTTACATGGGAGCGTAGCCCTGAGATAGATAAACAAATATTATCACATGCAGGTGATCTACATCGTAGGTATCGATGTGAAATAAAAAAGAATGTAAAGCTTTCTTTTGAATATTTTATATTTCAATATTTTGTATCAAAATAGTGAATAATATCTTTTAGTTTTATTCTTTTACAGTATTTTGATGAGACGATACCTCTATCGGAGCTACGTAAAAGAACTCCCAAGGAGACTGATGCTGTGACATGGAGAAAGCTGGTTGATTATTGGTCTTCTGAGGAGTATAAGGTATATCCATATTTTTCATATATTTTTGAAGATTTTTATAATGTTGAATTGGCAAGAGATATATGTTATTTGAGTTTTTCATTTAAAAATTAAGGAAAACTTTGAAAAAATTGTTTGATAATCAATTTTAGGAAAAATTTGCTAGGTTAGTTGCGTGTTAATAGTTTTTATGTAATTTAGGAAAAGACACATAAGAACAAGAGAAGTCACGCAATGGAAGTGAATCCAACCCATCAAATGGGCAAAAAAATACCCATAAAAAAATTGACGAGTTTGTATGTATTATTTTAAATCTTCAACTCTATTACAGTTATTATGTTTCCCTTCATTCATAATTTTATATTTCATTATGCAGAAGAAATTGAATTCCTATGAGCCATCACGAGTGGATACTTTTCTTTAACTAAGAGTCAGGAGATTAAAGGTGTGAGGACATGGACATTGGAGGTCCACCAAAAAGAACATGTAAGTAAATTTTGAGAATAATTTTTTCTTTACTAAATATAATAATTTTTATATGATTTTTTAGGAGGAAATGGTGAGTCTCATGTCTCCTTCATGTACTGAGGATGAGAATGGAATGCCCGTGATAGCACTCCCTCTAGATGAAGCCTTTATGAAAGTTAAAGGACCCGAACTTTTTGGTCGTGTTCGTTGTGGAGGTCGTAGTGTCACTCCTTCTCGATATTTTGGTGTTCAAGATGGCTCTTCGAGTCAAGAGATTCTCGAGCTTCGTTGTAATGTGCGCAATTTGACGGAACAACTTGCTTCCATGCATAAAGGACAAGAGACTCTTATGCAACAAATGACAGAGCAGCAACAACTTTTTATAAAGCAAATGGCAGATCAACAACAACAGATGGCAAAGAAAATGATGGATATGATGGAGGTTCATCGTCAAGAGATGAGAGATCTTATATCCACGACGTTGAAGGAAAAGGATATGTCTTCCCATGCAAGTGATAATGCTCGTGAAAATGACGAATACAGTGATGATGATGAGTATTATTCAGAAGATGCTTAGAATTAGTTTTTCTTTATTACTGTATAAGTAGTCTTGAACGATTATTTTTAACAGTGACTATTGTTGTTTTATTTTAGTAATTGGAATATTTGCAATGTTATATTATCGTGGTTTGTTATATGTAATGATAATTGAGATTTACCTTATTTTTAAAGATGCTATAGTTGATTTATAATGATCATGAAACTGGCAGAAGTTACATTCAACATTTGTATAAATATTATAAGCATATTTGATGTAATAATAAACATACAAATGGTTGAATATAATTGCAACATTTATACGCATGATATTAAAACATTTGTAACACTTATCAAATCTTCTCTAATATTACAACTGCAACGTTTCCATGATGTTGCAATTTTATTATAACAAAAAACAAATGTTATAATTGAATCAATGTGAAACATTTATTTTAATGTTGCAATAGTATTTGTATCGTTTCATAAGTATTGCAAAAAGCCGTAACAACAACATTTGTTTTTGTGTTGCTATTTAGTTGCAACGAATAAAAAATGTTGCAAATATGAGTTATTTGTAACGTTTGTTAAGAAATGTCGTAAATAGCATTTCCGGCACACCTTTTAGGGACATTAAAAGTGACGTACAATAAATGTTTCTTTTAGTAGAAAATGTTACAAATGAACTTTTGCAACATAATTTCAAATGTTGCAAATATAGAGTTTTCTACAGTGATTATTGGAAAACATCAAAACATACCAAACCATCCGGGATATATTAAAATTAATAATTAGTATTAGACTCCCATAATCATTTTTGTGATATCAATCAAATATATTGTAAATGCAACGATTTAAACGATAATAATCATGCTCAGAATTAGTCTTGGTCGTAGTTGCTATATTATAGCCACTTAAATACTGCAAGATGATTCTTTAAAAGAAAAATCCGACGAGATCTTAAAAGGCATCCAAAACTACCACCCAATTGAGTTAAGAAACTTGCCATTAAATCAAAGTAAACGGGTATCAAGAGTAATGATCATCACTGCACTTTTTTAATTATATTACGTGTTATCAAAAAAAAGTATCATAAATGCAATATTTTTAAAAACAATAATCATGCTCAATTCTACTCTTGGTCATAGTTGATATATTTTAACCACTCAAAGGCTTCAAGATGGTTCCTTAGCAGAACTCTGATGGAGTTTTAAAAGACATCCAAATTTGCCACACCATCTGAGTTATAGAAGTTGACCATTCAACCCAAATATAAAGATATTGAGAGTAATGATCATCATTACGCTCTTTTAATTATATCATGTGATATCAAACAAACATATCATAAATTCAATAATTTTAAGAATAACAATCACATTCAACATTACTTTTAATCGTAGTTGCTATATTATAGCCCTTCAAAGACTACAAGATGGTTACTTAGAAGAACCCCAACGGGGTCTTGAAAGGCATCCAAAAATACCACACCATCTGAGCTATAAAAGTCGACCATTCAATCAAAAGATACAAACATTCAGAGTAATGACCATCATCGCTCTCTTACAATCATACTCTATATTATCAATCAAACATATAATAAATGCAACACATAAAGTCGATATTCAACCAAAATTTAAGGATATTAAGAGTAATGATCATCGTTGCTCTCTTACAAGCATAATTTGTATTATCAACCAAACATATCATAAAATGCAACACATAAATTACCAATCAGAAAATTATAAGACCACGACTAATCATCCATGCAATGGGATAGCATGAACAAATGTTTGTTCTACAATGTCGTATAACAATTATTGTATTTTCATAAATCTACTTTGTGATATCAAACAAAGAGATAATCATACAATTAATTTAAACTTCATACAATTTTAAATGTAATAATAATCCTCAATACCTATTCAATAAATGGAATAAGCATATTATAGATAAAGTAAATGAAAATCACATGATCAAGAGGATATAAAAAACATATAATTGTCACTGCACCAGAATTAGAACAAACCTGATGAGATACCAAAAGACATTTAAAATTGTCATGCCATTTAAGTTATAAAAAATAACCATTAAACTAACAAACATGTCATAAAAGAACAATAATCATGCACACCATTATTACTCTAGGTCATAGTTGCTATATTGCAACCACTCTAAGGCTGCAAGATGGTTCGAACGTCGATAGGGTCTTAAAAGACATCAAAAATTGCCACACTCTTTGAGTTATAATAAATGACCATTCAACCAAAATACAAAGATAATAATGGTAATGATCACCACTGCACAATTTTAATCATATTCTCTGATATCATACAAATATATCATAAATGCGACAATTTTAAGGATAATAATCTTGCTTAGCATTACTCTTGGTTGTAGTTGCTTTATTATAACGACTCAAATGCTGCAAGATGGTCCCTTAAAAGAAATACGATGGGGTCTTGAAAAGCATCCAAATTGCCACATCATCTAAGTTTTAAAAGCCAGTCATTCAACCAAAATATACAGACATTTAGAATAATGATCATCATTTCTCTCTTATAATCATACTATGTATTATCAACCAAACATCTCATAACTGAAACACATAAAAGTGTCAATTGGGATCTTCGATGCCCACATCATAAAAGAGGGAAGACATGTCATCACGTGTAGATCAAGGGGCAAAGGAAGGCAAAGTAAGTATACACATGTCAATTAGCTGAGGAACACTCAAGGGTAGAGGAAGGCAAAGGAGATATACATGTATCAAATAGCTGAGGATTGCTCAATTTTAGTAATATATACATATGATCATCCCTGCTCTCTTACAATCAAACCTTGTATTATCAACAAACACATATAATAAATGCATCACATAAATTACCAATAAAAAACTAGAAATACATGGTTAATCATCCTTTTTTTTCTAAGCAGTAAATATATATAACTATAAAAAACAACAACTTGTGTTTACAAAAAAGGGCCTCGGGGCCACTAGTTGGGCATTATGGCCAAAGCCAAAATTTGGTTTGAAAACAGAAAATTCGGGCACCCCCAGTTGGGACTAATCAAGAATAGTGGCGATCATTCTAGTGACATTAGTAATAGTTTCCTGAGGAGAGCAGATCTGGCCCTTAGTCCATCTTGAGTTTCTCTCCTCCCAAATTGCCCACGCAACCGCAGCAAGGGCGACAACAGCCTTCATCTTCAGATTGCGACCGCAGATTTTTGTACAATAATCCAGCATCGAATGCGAGCACCGAGTCCTTATGTTGGGGATGTTCAAGTATGCAGTTATCCCCTCCCAAACCTCCGCCAAGAAGTTGCAGTTGAAAAACAAATGTGAAGATGTTTCCTCCGACATGTTGCAAAGATGGCAAGCCTCCACAAAGACTAGGCCACGTCTGAATAATCTGTCAAGGGTTGGTAGTCGGTTCAGGATGGCCCGCTAGAGTACACAAGCATGTTTTGGGGCCACCTTCGCATTCCACAGAATGTTTGCCCACGGAATAACATCAACTCTATTCCTCACCAAGTCGAAAGCATGGCGGAAAGATAAGGACTGAATGTTGTTCGCCCTAATTGCACCTCCCCTACTATTGGGGAACATCTTATGCCTGATATCCAAAATATTTTTCCAAACAAGGGAGTCCCCCGGAGCCTTGGCGCAATTCAATAAGTCTCCACCCTTTAGATATCTATCACGCATGAAAGATGCCCAAATGGAGTTCTCATTGTAGAGAACACTCCCACGCCACAATGCCAGCATTGCCTCACGAATGGAGCATAAGGACCGCAGACCCAAACCCCCTCGTTTTTCGGTAGACAGACAACCTCCCATTTTACATGATGAGTACCGTACGCCCGTAGGAAGTCCATCAATAGAGAGTCAACCTTCTTTGCCAGTCCAAGAGGGATAAGAAAACCCGAGGCCCAGTATAGAGAGACTCCAGAGATGATAGAAGCAAGTAATTGGAGGCGACCGACAAGGGATAGGGACCTTGCCTTCCAGCCACAAAGCAAGGTCCTTACCCTATTCATAAGAGTGGTAGCCGTTACCGTCCTACTTTAGTAGGGGTAAGAGGGATGCCCAGGAATTTTGCTGTCAGAGGTTGCAAAAGGAGCCCGATATGTAGGCATAAACTGAAGTCTGCGGAGGAGGGTAGAGGTAGAATAAGTTTACTCTTCTTCGCATTCATGGACAGGCCGGACATGTCATCAAACTCTTGCAAGATTTTTCTAACACCATTTAAGGCGGCGGGTTTCTTTCTGCAAAAGAAAATGAGGTCATCCGCGTAAATGAGATGTGAGGGCACAACCGCTCCCCCCCATGGGGTTGGGAGGAAGGCGCCATCACGCACCGCCTTCTCCATGAGCATTGAGAGCGAGTCCATAGCAATAACAAAAAGCAGAGAGCTGAGTGACTCTCCCTGGCGTAAGCCCCTGGTCGAGGAGAAATAACCGTGAGGCGAGCCATCCACGAGAACCGAGAACATGGGAGAGGAGATGCAATTTGTGATCCATCCCATCCATCTAGAATCAAAACCTCTAATTGCCAAGCTATCCAGAAGGAAGCCATGATCCATGGAGTCAAAAGGTTTAGATAAATAAATTTTCATGCAAGCCTTACCCACGACAGCCTTTCGGTCAAAGCCATGAATAACCTCTTGAGCAAGCCTAAAACAATCCCCGATGGACCTTCCTTTTATGAATGTCGTTTGATTGGGCGCGGCAAGCTCATGTATCACTGTGGCAAGCCGCAAAGCGAGGATCTTAGAGAAGATCTTGTAAAGGGTGTTACAACATACAATAGGCCTAAAATCGGCCAAGCCTGCAGGGGTAGGCACCTTGGGGACAAGCGTAAGAAAAGTATGGTTAAAACCACCCGGATGGGAACCCCCGTCCTAGAGGTAGCTCATAGCGAGGGTGAGGTCCTTCTTGATCATCCCCTAATGCCTTTTAAAAAAGCCAGCATTGAAGCCATCAGGGCCCGGTGCTTTAGAGGAATGAATAGACATAAGCGCATCCCCAACCTCTTTTTCTGTGAACGGTCTTGAGAGCCACTGGCTCGCCCTCAGAGTGAGGACAACTTTAGGCTCGACATGCTTAGTTCTCGCCTTAGGTGAGTCAGGCGGCGCCAGCAAAGTTGAGAAAAAGAACACAGCTTCCTCGGTCACCTTGTTTGAAGTGTCAATGATGTTCCCCCTCGCATCAATCAGGAAAGGGATAGAGTTCCTAGTTCTTCTTGCACATGCCTCCATATGAAAAATTTTTGTGTTTCTATCTCCAAGCTTCAGCCAGTTAACTCTGCTTTTCTGCCTCCACATGGATTCCAAATCCTCCTCAAGCCTTGAGTAGAAATCCTTGGCATGTTTCTCTAGTTGTGCGAGGTACGGGTCCAATGGATGTATTGCAAGAGATTCAGTGTTGCAATCATGAGATTCATATCTCTAATGTCTTTGCGAATGTCCCCATGCAAGGAAGCCCAAAGCTTAAGGGCATTTTTAACATGTCTCAACTTGCTCTGAAATTTTGTCAAATGATTTCTATGGGTAGGAGCGGTCCAAGCGGTGGACACAACGACCTCATATCCCTCACGTGACACCCAGTAATCATAGTAACGGAAAGACTTCCGCGACGAGGGTTGATCACCAAAAGCCACACACATGGTGAGGTGGTCCGAGAATGTAGAAGCTGAGTATCACAATTTTAGAAGGGGAAAGGTGGTTCACCAATCATTGTTGACAAGAGCACGGTCAAGCCGTGCCACAATTCTCCTGACCCAATAACCGAGTTGGACCATGTCAAAACATGAATAGATGTTTGTACTACAATTTTGTATAACACAAAAATATGCGAACTTGATGAAGATTGAACACATTTCCTTTAGACCACAAAACAAACGTTAAAAGCATAAATGCATGATATAAAAATATACAAACAATTAATATGAATATAAATTTTAACGATAATTATCATGCTAAACATTACTCTAAACATTACTTTTCTGATCATAGTTGCAATGTTCTAACCATTCAAAGGTTAGAAAATAGTTCCTTTTAAAAAGACATCAATAACAACTCATAACAACCTGGATATTCAATTATAACGTAAGAACATAATACAAGACACTAAAAAAGATACTGCTTTATACGAAAGATCATAGTTAAAACAAGTACATCAGCAATCGAAACCCCTGAAAGCATTGGTGCTTGGATCACTTCCTAAAATAGAGACGGAGAGCGATGTGCAAATGAAACCTCAAAGACAGTGGAGACAACATATACGTCAAGATAAGAGAAAAAGGGTGAAATAATTATGTTTCACAATAAAGACAAAGCTTTCCATACCTCCACAAAAAGAAGCAACAATACAACAAGAGCAACGATAGCACAACATAAATAGTGAGAAGCAAGAAGAGCGAAAACAATGAAATCGCATGAAGAAAGATAGACAAAATTAAAGTTTTTCATAGAGGATAGAGGCAAAGACAAGTGTCGCGCGTACAACACGCTTTGACAAATGGGATTTTCAATACCCGCAAGGCAAACGAGGGAAGGGCGAGCATCATGTGTTAAATGGGGTATTTGACAACCAAGGCACAAAAAAGGAAGAAGAATCATCATATATCCGTCACATGATGTTTTATGTCTTCGACACCCACAAAACAAAAGAGAGCTCATCAAGGATGAAACTAATATATGTTATGAGAGGACCATGAACCTCCCATGATTATTATATATCACTTGTATAATGTATTAAGTTAGAAAAAGATTTGTAGAATTATTAAATGGTTAAGGGGTAGAGTAGCATGATTATTATTTTGGAGATCCGGGTCCGAATCTTATCTCCCTCAATTTCACTTTCGCTTACATGATTTATCCAATCACTTCTAAAATATTAAAATAACATAATATAAAATTGTATTCGAGTTTATCTATCTTTCCCATTGTTTTTAGTACTTCTTGTAAATAAAATAAATTTCTTTATTTTTTTTAACTATGAAATTTTTTATTTCAAAATTTCACTTGATAATTTAACCTTTTTAGGATGGATTTAGAGATGCTTAAATTATTGTATTTATCAAATTTTAAAAATCACCACCGAAAATACCAATCTATTTGAAAATCTAACATTAATAATAGATTAAAATTCTACGTTTATCAAAATTGAAAGAGGTTCATTTTCAAAAATATTACTTTATTTAAAAACATCATTCGAAAATACATATATTTTTCTATTTTGAGCATACATAATAGTTGTATACTTGACCTTTCCTTGATGATTTTTCTGATTCCACCTCTGAAGCTTATCACGTGCATATCAAAGAGAAAAGAAAGGAAAAATAAATATACATATATCAACTAATTGAGTATTTAAGTGATAAAACAAGGTAAATGAGATGTAGACATATCAAATAGTTGTGGAGAACTCATCTTTAGTAATTTTTATACGTATATTTAAAAGGGCATCCCTCTCTTGAAGCAATAGCACCGCAAGATCCGAAACGTTGGCGAAACGGATCCACTTGGTACTTGGATCCGGCCAGGGAAGACGCGGAGCAACAATTTCCCCGTCGACCTGCACCACATCAATAGACTCCGTGTTCCCCATTTTTTCCCTTTCCCTTCGCCGTCTTCTTCGAACCCCTCCATTCCGCTTGCGAATTCGTCGATCGGAGAAGTAGCACTAGCAGTGCTCCTCCGCCCTAACGATGTCGGATCAGATCACCAAAGGCGAGGACTTTGAGCGGAAGGCGGAGAAGAAGCTCAGCGGATGGGGCCTCTTCGGATCCAAGTACGAGGATGCAAGCGATCTCTACAGCAGCGCCGCCAATTGCTACAAGCTCGGAAAAGCCTGTAATCCTTCTCGATTTGATTGGAATCTAATTTGGATCAATGCCTCCGTTGTTGTTTTGCCCTGATTCCCGACTTTTTTTGGCCTGCAGGGGATAAGGCCGGTGCGGTTTACATCAAACTTGCTGAATGCCATTTGAAGGTCCATTTGGTTTTATCTGTGACGAATTGGAATGATTTAATGGTTGCTCTTTATGTAAATTTCCGAGTTTCATCTGAATTCAAAATGATTATGGGGGATGCAGACGGACAGCAAGCATGAGGCGGCTTCTGCGTACGTCGACGCGTCCAATTGTTACAAGAAGACTTCTATGCAAGGTCATTCTTTATGATCGTATTCTTTTGTCAGCCATCATTCGCGTGTATCTTTTTCCAACCATTTTCAAGAAACCCGCTTAAATAAGGTCATTGTGCTAAAGCCAAATCATTTCCAAATAGATGGTTGCAATTCCATCTAAAACGCTGACATAGCCAAAACAACTTCAACGCCTATTCGCTAATGGCTTGATCATATCCATGTTTATGCAAATGCATCTGCCCATCATTCGAGCAATGGGAATGCAAGCTACGTCCAACATGCCCAATTCAAACCAGAAACCAGGTGGAGCTCATTTGCATCTAAGAAGGATGTTGAGAGTTTTATGTTATGTTACTATTTTACAGTTTTATTAATTTACCTATTACGATTTCTCTCTTCTATATAAGAGAACCTTTGGGCTCTATGAATAAACAACAAAGCATTCTCTTCCACATGGTATCAGAGCGGCGGTCCTAGACCGGAGCCATGGGCCCCACCTCCCAACCTCCTTGCCTCGCCGCCTCCCGCTGCTCCTTGGATCGGCTTGCCGACTGCCGTCGCCCGACAGTGACCCAAGGCACCGCCCCGTGGCTGTCTAGCGCTGCAGCAGGCCCCGAGGGGGTCCAGCACCGTCAGGCCATGCCCCAGGGCACCGCCCAGCTGTGACAGACGCAGCCAGGCTGTGCCCTAGGGCACTGCCAAGCCGGTAGGTGCAGCCCAGCACCCCAGCACCGTTCTGACAACCGTTTAATGCTGCCCGACACAGTTCCTGCGGCTTCTAGTGCCTCCCAGCGGTGTCTGGAGGGTCTCCTACTGCCCTGACGCGCCACCTAGACGGTTGTCGCTGCCTCGCACTTAGTTTTCTGGTCTGACTCGGCAGTTTTGACCTGATTTCAGAACTGTTTGGCTTAATTTTAGCCTGATTTTAGTCCGTTTTGGTTTCTTTGCACTGACATTTGATTAGGGTTGGTCGCGGTATGAGTCTACGTCCTCAACTACTCATTTTTATGTTCATGTAGACGTTGTACAATATGTCTAAAGTTCCAGTTATTTGTCTACGATATCAAAAAACAGTGTTGGTACGTCATCTACATGTGCCTTCAAGGTCCAACACCGATTGTCAAGATGGGCGGCATAAACTACGAGTTGTGAGCGATGTAGTTCACAAATCTATTGTAAAGCCATGGTAAGAAGTATATTTTGACGCGGGATGAACCAGTGGACAAGACTGGGACCAATGCCTCATGGGAGGAAAATGATGCGTATGCCAAGGTGTGGCTATCTGGTACTGTGTCTGTTGAGATATCCAATTATATCTTGAGTCAACGCACAACCTAGGCGGTGTAGGATGCCCTCGCAGGAACATACTCTCAAGTGAGGAATGAGTCGAAGATATTGCAACTCCTACATGATATCTTCACGACCAAACATGGTGATCGTCCTCTTCACGCCATGTATACATCTCCGAGGGGCAGTGTTCACGAAAGCGGTCTGTGCGGCCGCATATGCGGCCGCATATGCGTATGCGGTGCCTTCAGCGCACCGCTTTCATGAAGCCCTGCATTATGCGCCCTGTGCGCTTATGCGGGCCGCATATGCGGGCTGTGCGGCCGCCTATGCGGTCTGTGCGGCCGCATACATATTATTTTATTTTTTTTTATTTTTTTAATTTTTGCCATATTTTTATTATGTTATTTGTGCCACATTTTTCTTGCTTTTGCATGTATGCCAACCATGCATCCATGAATATTTAAATCCATCATCAAAGTAATTGTACGACGAGATTGGAGTAAACACGCGAGGAAGAAAAAGAACAATGTACCAATAATTTAGCAAATTAATTTAGTCAACTAATAGTTATAATGAATGTAATATATTATATGTAAAGTTTGGTACTTTTGATGGAGGATCAATTATAAATATAACAACAACGATAAATGACAATACATTCAACAATAGAGGCATTTTGTATGCTAACTTTTCTATTTTGTTGATTGCTGTCAATTATTTTATGTGCTAACCGTTCTATTGAAGTATTGATATTTGATTGATAGAGATTGTTTTGAACTCTATATGAAAGTTATTTTTCTTAGATCTTCGGTTGGACCACAATTATACATAAATTTAGTTCTCTTGTAGTCACTTTTGTATATATTTAATTATTTTTCAATAAAAAATTAGGAAACCGCGTAGAACCGCATATGCCCCGCATATGCCCCCGCATACCGCTTAATCGCTATTCAGTGACCTGTCCGAACGCATACGCATACCGCTTTCCTGAACCTTGCCGAGGGGTATGTTTGAGCGAATCCATATCTACATACCCATGATGGCCTCTCCAGAGCATCATAAAGTCTATAGAGATTATATCATGATCGGGATGTTTCTGGCTGTTCTTAACCCAGAATATGGTTCTGCTCGCTCTCAGCTTCTCATAGACGCTACCATACCTGCTATGGAGGAAGCGTTGCAGGTTGAGTCGATTGAGTATCCCCTCTACCACTTCTTCTCAGACATCGTCAGCTATGACAACCAAGATTCGAAATATCGATACCGTATTTATCGGTCTGAAAAGTGTTATATCGGGGATATATCGACAATATCGGTGGAAATCTTGGAAATGACACAAATATTTTTGCACATTAAGATTATCCTAGTTCTTAAAATCATAAATAACATACAAATGCACACTTACATGCAAGAGTGAGGTGTATTTAGCTCACTAGTACACATTGTATCGTACACATCGTCGTTGTCAATGGTGTCTGTTGACTGTTGTGATATATTGGAAATGGATGATGAAATTCAAACAATAACAACTTAGTGACATCAAGGTGTATATACACATTAACTTTACATCACATCGTATATTATATATAAACAAAATATCGATCTATCAGATTTTAAATGAGCAACTTAATGAGCATAATAATATATGTATACATATATTCCTTAATTATATGCATATTTTTTTCATTTCCATCGTCGAAATGGGACATAGCTCCCTCGTTTAAAACAAGATTCATAATATGTTTTAAAGTTTAAGAATAAATACAAAAGCATAGATGAAAAATTAAAAAGTGGGTGATAATGAGCAATATCAACCCCCATATCGATGGTATCAGTCGATACCGATCGAGATATCTGGGAAATTATGTATTAAAATCTTCAATTCTGATCAATATGAGATGAAATACTGATATCTCACTGATTTCTCGTTAGATATCGAGCGATATCCTGGAATTCTATATATATCCGAATATCAAAACTCTGGCGATATCCTGAAATGTTTGAGATTAATAAAAAAATCTAGGATAATTATGAATAAATTGAAACTCTAAAAATCATCTCACTAAGATCTTAATAAATACTAGAAATCGTAGCCTAACACTAGGAAAACTCAAGTTCAAGTAATAGGTCACGAAATATACAAAACTTCTACGAAATTCACCTCTAAGCGCATTTAAAATGATGAAAATCACATTAGGAAAGCCTTATCTAAAGCCAAGAAAAAGTTGGGTGCAATCAAGGTTTTAAATGTCAATTAGGACACCATATCAATATGGCATCGATATGATATTTTGGCCATATATCGGTGATATATTGTCGAAATATTGCCCATATCGACACACTTTTGTGAATACAAGATCAAAAAAGGAGTGAATACCATCATATCGATACTGATATCGATCCCTTATCGATACTGATATATCGCCGATATATCGCAATATATCCAACCTTGGGTGTAATAATAGCTCGATACGACGAGATAGAAATAGATATCGACGATATCAATCGATATAGAAGAAAGCTGCATTCAAAACTTCAAGTTTTGATCGATACCCATTGTTATCCTGATATATCCTCTGATATCTAGGGAAAACAACATATATGGTAGTATCGATATCAATCGATTTCCGATACCGATATATCGTCGATATATCAACGATATATCTCGATATTTGAATCCTTAATCACAACTTCCTGTAGTAAATGTGATTCGTTTCCGTTCAGAGGACGAGGCACGCATGGCAAATGTGGTCCACGACCACATCAGTCATGTTCATACTGTCATCGATCAGGCCACTCAGAGAACACATGCTACTCTAAGCACAGTTTCCCACCATCAGCTCGTGCTGTTGAGCAGGTTCAAACTGC
Organism: Ottelia alismoides; assembly: GCA_037367405.1. Lineage (NCBI taxonomy): Eukaryota > Viridiplantae > Streptophyta > Magnoliopsida > Alismatales > Hydrocharitaceae > Ottelia > Ottelia alismoides. The sequence goes on from JAZKJV010001595.1 coordinate 123,587, forward strand.
TCCTGATCTCATCGATCATTGTTACGATGACTTCGTTGCCCGTATGAGAGAGATCATTCCACCAGTCGTCGGATCTTCTGGTATCGGTCCACTGGATATTGCAGTTTATGCCTCTACTAGTACTTCAGGTATTACTCGTGCATTTATTGGTCGCACTATACTGGATCCCTCAGAATGGATAATGGACTTTGGAGCGTCACACAATGTTTAGGAAGGTGGTATGCGGTATTCGGAGGGTCACTGCATAGCGAGTTGCGGTATGCTGGAGAGTATGCGAGGAGTATGCAGTTTTGTGCGGTTTGGTATTTTTATTATTAAAAATATAAATAAATATATAATATTATGTTAATACTCTCTAAATATTATATGTCTTGATTATAATGAAAAGAATTGAAGGTACAAGGAACAAATCTATTGGGATAAAAAGTAATATAGATTCAAATGAGCAAAAGCACGCTGCTCAGAAGAAGGTGCAGATGCTGAAGATGAACCCCGTTCTGCAACACGTGCAGATGCCGGAAACCCACGCTTGTAATAGCATGTGTCCTCTGTATGTCCAGACCGATGGCAGAAGGTGCAAGATAATAAAGATCGACCACGACCTCCTCTCCACGTGATCCACAGCCTCGAAACTGAGATGAACCGCCTCTTCCACGAGAAGCAGGCATGACAGATGAAGTTGGCACATGAGTTGGAATAGTGATCCTGTTCAATCTTCGGAAGGCCTCATCCATTGGAGGAATGGTAGCGTCAGCTAGTATCTGGGAGGATGCAGCCTCATACTGTGAGTCAAAAGAGGCCTTAAAAGAGCATATGACTTTTAGTTTAAAGCGGATGGGGTTATTTGAGCTCTGGGTAAATAATTTTTTTTAGAAAAGCGGTCGAGTAGACAGCCACATAGGGGTATACCTTGCCGAGTATGTGGGTCAACCTGCATACATGATCGTGATCGTCTTATCATACTCAGAGGCTCGGAGCGGCAAGGCTACCGAGTACGAGTATGTGATTGAGTATGCAGTATACTCGGTTGCTTTCCCGAGCACTGGCGTCACATCATTTATGTGGAGATCGCTTGCAGTTTGGTACTTATAGACCAACACAACCAGGTAGATCAATGGTGATTGCTGATGAGACACATTCCCATATTACTGGACATAGAGAGGTTCATTTGACTCCCTCCATATATTTATAGAATGTTCTTCATGCACATGCCGTCTCCATGAATTTACTATCTATCAGTCAGATTACAATAGATTTACATTGCCATGCTATATTTGACCCTAGTTCCCTTGTTTTTCAGGTTATACTCACGGGCATGGTGATTGAATGTGGCTGTGAACATGGAGGGCTGTACAGGTTGACCCAGTCTTCGTATGCTGGTGCCACATCACTTTCTGCAGAGTCGATTTTTCCCTACACGTGGCATCTCTCAGATTCGGTCATCTATTTGCTGCCAAAAAATTGTTGCCTCATCCTTGGCATCTTTACTAAGTCCAGTTTCTATTGTGAACCATGTCAACTTGGAAAGCATCATCGGTCCAACTTCCAAGTCGTCAAGGTCGTAGTAGTTAGAGTTGTTTCGAGTTATTTTATCTTGATATGTATGGTCTGAGTCGTGTACTTGATCATCAGGGATACATGTACTATTTGATTTGTGTTGATGATTTTTTAAGACTATCATGGGTATTTATGTTAAACCGTACTAAGGCTACTACATTGATTCAAAACTTTGTGGTTGAAATGAAGAATATTTTCTCCATCTCTATAGAATATATTTGTTATGATAATGCTAATTTTTTTGATCCGAAAAAGGGGGTAACACGCTATGGTGCCCGCCCCAAAAATATATTAAAAAGGTGAAAATAAAAAACGGGACGAGCGTCAAATTTTTTTTTTTCAAGAGCGTAAAAAAAAACGGGACATACAATCACACCGAAAGCCAATCCTCAATAAAACCTGCAGACTGAATACAGACATTCTCCCCATAAAACCTCTGGCCAGAGAACAATAAAGCATTCCTATCCAGCCAGATAGACCAAAGCAAAGACACGGGGCTAAGAAGCTCCCTCCGCGATCGCTGCCGAGCCGACCGCAACGAGCCCTAAAAAGCGTCGAAGGATCGCGGACAGACCCAACCCAGGACAAGCTCCTCCCAAATCCTAGCAGTGCACGAGCAGTTGAAGAAGAGATGGTCTATGATAATGCTCTTGAGTTTTGTACTACACAACAATCTCATTTTTTTAGATCACACGGCATTATCTACCAGACTTCCTGTCCCTATACTTCTCAGCAGAACGGTGTTGCTGAGCGTAAATACCGTCATCTTCTGGATATCACCAGGACTCTCCTCATACATAGTCGGACTCCTCATTCATTCTGGGGTGATGGTGTGATGGTAGCATGCTATCTTATAAATTGGATGCCTTCTACCATTTTGGGTGAAAAGGCACCATTCTCCCTTGCTTTTACATAGGACTTTTTCTCTCTTACGCCACGAATATTTGGTTGCGTGACATTTTCCCATCTCTTGCGTCATGGTCGTGACAAGCTCGCTCCTCGAGCTATCAAATGTATGTTCGTTGGATACTCTCGTACCCAAAATGGTTATCAGTGCTTTAATCCTGTAAAAGGACAACACTATGTCGGTGCCGATGTTACCTTCTTTGAATCCATCATGCATTACTCTCCTACATATGACAGGTTGAGTCCCTCTAAGTCTGAGGATGTGGTTTTTTTTCCACCTCCACCTACACATGTACCTCAGTCTGTCCCCCATGCTCTAATGCCTTCTCCAACATCCAACACGCCTCGGGTAAATTCTGAAAATTTAGTTTTGACTGATGGTATTAGTGGTGTGCATGATGTACATGGTCAATCACAAGATGAGCATGCATATATACAGGATGAGCTAAGGCCACTACAAGAGAGCGATTTGGGGTGGTCTATTGCCTTGCGGAAAGGCAAACATTCTTGCGCATGATACCCCCTCGCAGGTCATGTGTCTGGAGCGACTTTTATCAAATTCCAGGCAATTTATTGTGGGTTTATCTACCATTGAAATTGCACGTACATATCAGGAGGCTCTCAAGCTGAGCTAATGACGACTATGGCCTCAAATTTCAACAAAATTCGATCGAATTTCGATCAAATTTTGGTTTCGAGATCCTATGTTATCGCTTTCTCTCAACTGTTACAGATCGTGTGGGGCTTCTTATAGCCATACCAGTAAGACCAAGTCCCACACATAGATGATGTGGGATTAAACCTATGGATTTGGAAAATTCCGATGAGGGTATTTGAGGATAGACTAGAGGGAAAACAAATGACTTGGTGGCGGAAGCGATAACTCATTCGGTGGGCGATTCGCGAAGGTGAAGCGACATGCAATGACCGACCGGGGCCTGTGAAGGAGGAGGGAGAAGCGGAGGGATGGGTGGCCGTGACACATAAGAAGCACGACCGGCGTTGTTTCATGTGCGGCGTGGGGGGGGGGTACTTGGCTTCGACGTGCCCATCCCCTCCACGTTGTTTTCGGTGCGGTCGGGTTGGTCATCGACGCAACTCTTGCTCGCTGCTAGTTGGTTGACTGATCCAGGAGCCTGGCAGCGATGAAGCTTCATCTGGTTTCCCCACGAGGAAAGCTTTGGATGCTCGTGCTCCTGGCAGCGAGGAGGCTCGGTCCTATGCCTTCGTCGTTCGGGGCATTTCTTCGGAGCCGAAGGATGCCTTTCTGATTGGTGCGTGGATGAAGGATTCTTTGACGATGTCCTCGATGTGGGCGGGTCTCTCGCTCCAGTCCACTGGAGCGTTCACGGGAGATGTTGTGGGCTCGGGGACTCGGTGATGTTACGCGCAAGGCTTATCGAAGCAGCAGATGATGCACTTGCTGGATTTTGCGATGAAGAACGTTTTTGCCTGGAGGCTCCCTCACTTCGCTGATGGTTTTGAAAGCCATTCTGTTAGGCGGGTGGCTCGCGCGGTGACGCTTAATCCTACCCCTTAATTCTACCCTTTTCTCTCCCGCTCGGTGGTGCGCTTGGGGCCGACACTCTCGCATTTGGGCTCGATTCTTCAGGTCTTGGCTTACAATCGATTACCGGGGTCGGACCCTAGGGTGACATTGCTGCTTATGGAATGCCCGGGTGATGCGGTGTCGGAGTCGGTGCTGGAGCTGTCAATTGATTGTTTCTCTTTCCATCTTCAGATCGCCTTTTGCCTCCTCCATTGCTGTCGGGTCTGTCGGAGGTCACCGACGGCGGTTCCTCTTCCAGTTAGGGGCCACATCATCGCCCTTCTGTTGCGGATTGTGCGGCTTTCGAGGAGGCACTCCGGGCGAATTTCGAGGTGATGATTCAGGAAGAGATCGATTCACCTTCCTCTTTTGAAATCCCTTTGTCTTGCGCGGTACGCCAGCAAGTCAGTCCGCTATGTTCCCGGTCTTGGCATGTGGTTCAGCCGGATCCTGTGATTCGCTCCGAGTGCTTTCTTTTCGGTAGTGACCCGAAGACCACTCGTGACCCGATTTATCCGACCGAGCGGATGGACCTGAGTTTGACCGACTTCATCCGATTCTCCAATCCAGGCAGTCGCTGCAAGTCGATTTGGTTCTTTCTCCAACCGGGCGTGCGGATCCGATTAGGACCCGATGGCCTTTCTTTTCGATTCTTAAGGATCAGACTCAGGTCAGGCGTGGCTCTTCTCTCTGGGTGGATCTATTCTCACATCGTCCAGCTTTCTGCTGGGTCGAGCCCCTATCGCCGGGTTGTCTCCCTATAAGTACGCCCCCCATTGTGGATGTGGTTCTGGAGTCCCCTGGGGCACAGCTGCAGGAGCTGCCTCCCCCCCTCTGGGGATGTCATGGTCTACGAGCTGCTGCTTAGCCCTCTGGGGTCGGGTGCTGTCGTTGGCTCTGGTATGGACAAAAAGTCAAGGAAAAGGTACAGAAGAAGGCAACGCGCGAAGGAAGGTCCAGTCTGGAAGGTCCAGTCCCCTCTGGGGTCGGGTGCTGTGTTAGCAGGTGCGGTGCTCCTGAGGGGCTCTTCCTCGGGTTCTAAATGAAGATCCTATCCTGGAATGTTAGGGGTCTGGGTGACGTGGAGAAGAGGAGAATTCTAGGATCGAGGTTCACAGAATGGGGCTGTGATGTTGTTTTCCTACAAGAGATGAAGTTAGATTCCTGTTCGGATGTGGCTTGGAGGTCCTTTGGTGCGGGTTCTCTCTCTGGATTCCGGTTGATTGCGGCCTTTGGTTCTGCGGGATGATTGATTTTAGCTTGGAAAGATTCTGTGTTTGCATTTCGAGCGGAGGTGGGAGGCACTCATGTCCTCACAGTGGAATTGGAGTGTCTTCGGACAAGTACCTTGTTTGCCTTCTCGTGTGTCTATGGGCCCTGTCAGTTCACGTTTCGTCAACAACTATGGTCGGATCTGAGAGTTGCCAGGTCGGCGTTCCCGGATTGTGCTTGGTTATTGAGTGGAGATTTTAGTGTCTCACTTTAATCTTCTGATCGGCTGAGGCTACGTGGTGGCCATGATCCGAGTTCCGCGGATTTCGTGGAGATCATTGACTCCTTGGAGCTGGAAGTGTTGGACGCTGCTGGCACGATATATACCTGGAGGAGCTCTGGGTCTTGCTCCCGCAAAGACCTTTGAAACGACTTACTTACTCCTTTTTATCCCATCGAGCCAAGCTTTCTCTCTTCCCTCTCTGCAAGCATCAAGCCAAAGTTTTCTCTCTTCCTCTTTGCAAGCGTCGAGCCAAGCTTTCTCCCTTAACTAGACTATAGGGATATACGCCATTAAGAATTGAGAAGGAAGGAGAAATATGATCTCACCATTATGAAGAACTAGCTTGACTCTCTTAAATGCTTTGATGCACATTTCTTCTATAATATGAAAATAGCGGTCGATGCGCTTTAGGTTCTACCTGGGAGAAGGAGTCCTATCGTTGACACGAGAAGAGGTCATGGGAAGCATAAGCAAGACATACGTGAGATTAAAGACGATAGGCGACTAGTAGAGGAAAGTGGGTCGAGTGTGGTTTTGATCGTTTCCTTGCTTTTGCTGAGATTATGGAGTTGTTCCCGTTGTCCTTCGCATCCAGCATGCCGAGAATGAGGTCAGATCATACACCGATTTTCTGGGACTCTGGTGAGCTTTCCCCTCAGAGGGTTTTTTTAGATTCGAAAAAGCTTGGCTTCTGGAGGACTCTATCAGAGATCTGGTCTATTCGTATTGGTCTTCTACATTGGTAACTGGTTCCACTGCTTCAAGGTTTGCTCAGAAACTAACACCTTTGCGTTTGTGGATTTGTGCTTTCAAGAAAGAATCTAGAGAAGCTCTGCGTGCGGAAAGGGTGGCGGCAAATGGGGAGGTAACTTGACTTGATGGGCTGGAGGATATCAAACCTTTGAATGATGAGGAGCTATTTCAAAGAGCGGAGGCACAAAAGAAGATCAGAGATGAGGATAGGAAATAGGTAACAAAGTGGAGACAGAGGTCCAGACACACTTGGCTCAAAGAGGGGGATGCAAATACGACATTCTTCTACATAGTGGCTAGTGTGAGATGTCGTAACAACACTATTCGGTCTGTGCTTGTGGATGGTGTCAGGGTAGACGGTGATAGAGAAACGGGGAGGGCGATTGCGGATCATTTTCACGAGTTCTCGAAGAGAGAGTCTGGTAGACCTTGGAGGTGGGCGAGTCTTGGTGCTTACCAGAGCTTTCGGCCGCTCATGCTAGCAACCTAATCCAGGCGGTAACTATGGATGAACTGAAGGTAGCTATATGGAATCTGGATCGGATGGGTTCCCTATCTCTTTTTACAAGGAATTTTGGGATCTCGTGGGCCAAGAGGTGCTGGAGGTGGTCGAAGAATGTTGTCGGTGTAACACTGGTTTTGAAAAGCTTAATAAGGCTCTGATTTTTCTCCTTCAAAAGCGGAAGGCAACTGAAAGAATTGAAGACTTCAGGCCGATTTCCCTTTCTAATGCCATCTATTTGATAGTGGCGAAGGTTTTTGCTATCAGGCTTAATAGGGTGCTAGAATACATTATCTCCCATTTTCAGTCGGCCTTTGTTCCTGGGAGACAAATTGCAGACAACTTAATTATGACCTCGGAGATCATTGCAGATTGGAAGAGAAGAGGATCAAAGGCTTTGTTGTGAAAGTAGATTTTGCAAAGGCTTATGACACTTTGGACTGGCGATTTCTTTGGTCGGCTTTGCATAGGACGGGTTTTCCCGAGATCTGAGTTTCTTGGATGAAGCGCTGCGCGACCAATGCGTTGTTGGTGGTGCTTGGGAATGGCCGTCTAGAGGACGACTTCTTTCAGCCGCAAAGGGGAGTCAGGCAGGGCCGCCTTCTTGTACCGTTGATGTTTGTCACCGCATTTGATGTTGTTGCTTGCATGGTTGATCGGGTGCAAACCTTCAGGATCACGAGTGGCTAGTCACGGGATTGTTCCTCGATTTTCTTCATTGAAGATGGGAAGGAGGAGGCCATTGGCATGGTGATCACTTCAGAGGTTTTTGGGGAGATGTCTGGTCTTATGCTGAATCATGGCAAGTCTACGATGATTCTTTTTGGCCTATCCATTGATGAGGCGAGTCTGTGCAGTATCGAGCTGGGTACAGAGTGTGGTTCCCTCCCTATTCGTTACCTGAGATTGCCTTTGGCATCAGGCAGAATCAGGTTGGCAGATTGGTTACCAGTGGTTGAAAAACTGGAGAGGAAGTTTACGGGTTGGAAGTCTTCAATTTTCTGGGGGGGTCGTCTTGTGATGGTGAATGCAGTGCTTTCTGCAATTTCAGTATTCTTCATGTCTACTCGCCTTTTGCCCACCGGGATTAGGAAGCGCCTTGAGAGACTTATGCGGAGATTCTTATGGAGTAAATCTGGCCAGGAGGGTAATGAGATGCACTTTGTGGACTGGGAGTCGGTCACGCTTCCCAAAGCAGATGGTGGACTGGTGTCGAACGTTTGGATGTATTGAATGAAGCCCTGTTGATGAATTGAGTGAGCAGACTTTGGAGGAGAAGTGAAGATGTCTATTGTGCTCTTGTTCGTCGAATATATGACATTTCTTGCCCGTCCATGCTAGCTGCCAATCCGGGCCCGTTGCCCTCGCCTTTCCTGAAGGGGATTCTCAAGGTTCTACAACATTTCAATGAGCTCTTCCGCCCTGTCCTGGGGAATGACGAATCTTTTGCTTTCTGGTCAGACGATTGGTCAGGTGCTGGGCCGTTTTGTAGTCGGTTCCCACACCTTTTTGCTTTAGCAGCGGATCGCGAGGTGCATGTTGCGAGGTGCTGGAGTGACGGGAACTGGATGCACTTGTTTTCCAACAATTTTTCAAACTAGTGTCTGGAGGAGTTCCTTCTTTTGCTTGATTCCCTACATCACTGCTTGGGGCCCTCTGAGGGGTGTGACCATTGGGTGTGGAGAAGAAGCTCTTTTTCGATCAAAAAGGCTTATGGGATGATCTTTAGACCGCCTCCATCGAGGACGCACGACCTTGTTAGGGATTGCAACTTTATCTGGAGGTTAGGGCTCCATGAGAGAGTTAATTTCTTCTTATGGCTTCATAGGAGAAAGAGAATTATGATAAGAGATCGGTGTGCCGGACTATTCGAGGCAGCTTCTGACAGATGCCTTCTTTGCGAGAGTGGAATTGAATTGTTGGAGCATATCTTCTTTCTTTGTCCGTGTACATCATCTTTTTGGAGCGTCTCCGACCTGGGTTGGGTTTGTGTGGCGAACCTTGAATCTTTTTGGACTTCAATGGTAATGGCCAGGCAACGCCCAAAGGAGGTTCTGCTTTGACCTCTGTCACTCTTATGGGCGATCTGGCTTGTTTTTGCTAGAGTTGTATGACGGAGTACAATGCTTGATTGGGCAGATTCGACCTGCGTGGAATATTTTTAGGGCTCTCTTGATGCGACTTATTTCAAATCACACATGGATTTAATGAAACCTTTGTTACTCACTCGTTACTCTGGTTGAACAACAACAATGCATTTTTTGATTCATCAAGAGAGGTTCTATGTTGAAAATGAAGTTGCCCGTTCAAGAGCTTTGAATCAGTCGCGGTTGATGTAATGTTCTAGTAACACCATTAAGATATTGTGCGATGTAGACAAAAATATTTCGGTGTCTACCCCTTTTTATTAAGGCAAACATCGAAATGAAGGCTGTGAGGTGGTGATGAGTTCTCATTATATGTTTATATTGGGGTTTTGAGGGAATTTTAGCCTAAACGCATGGCGACAACTATAGTAATCCATTTTCTATCTCAAACCGAGAATAGAAAAAAAACAGGGATCGAAGTGTGGTTGTCCTTGGTTATTCCTTGAAGTTGAAGGATATTGTGCATCACCATCTCTATTGTAGATAAGAGTGGGGTATGCCGCTAGTTTTATGTAATTAACTTATGAAGGATATTTACGTAGCCTTTTGAACCGTAGGTTTTATATGTCTCAACTGATGCAGTTTTGCCAAGTTAGAAAATGAACATGTTGGGGCATCGTCCATGGCATGCCTATGACGATGGTAATCATGTTGAAACATCTTTAAAAATATGAAAATTGGTGTTGAATTTCAAAGATAAGAAATCTTTAATATACCCAAAAGGTTCAACTAATGGAAGTTTGCTATTTCTTATGTTTACGAGCTTGGATAAACTAAAAATAACATCGCATGCCCGTTTCATGTTGGTGATCGCTAGTATTAGTACACATTGGTCAAATGACATGAAAAACTTGAATATCATGTTGATAATCGTGGATATTAATACATATTGGTGGCACCAACATTATTAGTGGAGACATCTTGTGCCCTATTGGTCATTTTCTTATATTTTGTTTTCTTTTCCATTCTTGAATGCTCCAGTTGCAGCTTGCACTTCCAGATTTGTAGTGTTTCCTATACACAAGGCTTCTTTTGATTGTTTTTGGGCTATCATCTCTTTATGGTTGAATCCTATGTGCAAAGCACTTCATAACAATTTTTTTTGCATGTTCAAATTAGACTTTCATTTCTAGACAAATTTGCCTTCACTTTGAACAAAACTCTCTCAATTTATGTGTTCTCGAATGCCTCGGAGGATTTTTAGATTGTGAGAATGACCTGTACGCAATGCTCTGATACTAATTGATGCAAAATAGATTTAGGATGGAAAAAGAAATTTGGAGGAGGAGAGAAAGGGTGTAGTCTGTAGAGACATGCCTGTTGTGCAGAATTTGGGAGAAGTGCGGAGATGTGAGGGAGAGAGAGACAGAAAGAGGAGACGGGATGATTCCAACTTATATCAAACTTCAACTACTCAACAATGACTACCATCCCCTTTATATAGGAGTGGTGGAATTATGAAATAAAAAGAAAATTAGCCACTCTAACACACCCTCATTTGACTCCCTAAATTATTCAACCCAATAACCATTCCGAGATCACATATGACATCTTTATTTAAATAAAAATAAAAAATGCGATGAACTCAAATTGACAAAATTAACTACTAAACCTAACCCAAATTTAAGTAGCATCTCTAATTGGATAGAATTAAAATGACAACAAACATGCATGTCTCTCCCTAGATGTGTGCACTCAGAACTCGATTTTGTCATGGCGGAATAGATATATCATCAAAATAGAAATGACAACAAACCCTAATTCAATTGAAATATCTAATTTTGCCCTAATTCCCATTTTCGCGCTGCATCACATTCTTAAAGGACACCTTTTTCATTTTCTGTTGTTTTATTTATTTTTGAAAAGAGATGTAATTTCCCCTATAAATAAGGAAAATCAATATATTTGGACGACAATGAAATATTGAATGGAATCTCTTTTTCCATCATCTCTCTCCGTCTCTTAGATTCTTCCTCTAAATTATTTCCCTTCTCCATTTTCCCTCCTCACCCACCCTCTCACCTCCTCAAATTTCAGTAATCCCGTACCAACCCCACTTCTTTTTCCCTTCTCCACCTACCCCCATTAACTCTCTTCCTTTTGCCTTTCATTTTATTGTTGTCCTTTTCCCATCCTTTCACTTTCCTTCTCCCATCCCTACCGATCCATCTTCCTTCCTTACCCAACATTAGTATACCACCATCACAATTAGCCCTACCCACCACCACCTGCTCGACTTTACGACCAGTTGACCTTTGATGCGTGAACGAGGGGCAGACCCATGCTCTCACGAGGTCAGACACATGCCCCTCCTCCTTTTCATAACCCTCATTTATCGTACTATACGAAATCTCATTATTACATAATAACTAATTCTAAATGAAGGGAAATGCCCCTCCTACCCGCCAATTAAATCTCATCGCTTTGCCCGCTATTCCCAATTTGATAATCCTCTCATTAATCTCTCACCTCCCACCCATTAATCCGCTTGCCTCCCATTAACACTCATCCAATCAAACCTCACCCATCCCTTAATTTGGAACTCACAAATACTCATCCAAGTAATCTCAATCCCCTAGTTAACCCTCTGGCATTCACCCGAGGAATAACTCCTCAAGACTAATCATTTATGATAATAAATTTCTTTTCTAATTTAGTCATCTCGTTCCATACTCTCATTGTTCTCAAATAACCCCTTCCCCTTCGACAACCAATACCTCCCAATTTACCTCCCAATTTCATCTCAATCTTCTCCTAAGGGTACGAGATTGTTTTCAATTTTACATTTTCACCTATCAAATTTCAATACCACCAAAAGGTTGCAAGTTATATTTGCGTCGTTATTTCAAACAGTTCTCAATTAGATTTTGATTTTCACTTTTATTTATAGATATTCTATCATGAATCATGATTTTTTTCGGCATATTGAATGAATGAATGGTCTAGTGATAGTGTATTGTGTCTACCACCTAAAAGACCATCGAATCCTTGAGGAGGATGGGAGGCGAGCGTGATGCGTGGAGGGGGGCGCGGGCCTGGTGTGAAGTTTGCCGGAGGGTAGTGCACAGGGGTCTTCCTGGCTCCGAGCTGCCTCCGCGATATGATGTTTTGGATGGTCGTGAAGTTGGGGTTGATGAAGATTGGGGTGGCGGTGGCGCTTGGAGGTGGTCTCTCATCGGAAGTTGGGGAAGAGGTGCTTCCGTTGCGGGGAGAGGGGGCATCTCACACTCGCCTGCCCGCTTCCGTCAAGATGCTTCGCCTGCGGATCCCCTGGGCACCGGAGACTTAACTATCCTGCTTTGGTGACTGACGAGGCATCGAGAGGAGTTGGCGGGTTGGGCGGTCCTGCTCGTGGGTCGGACCGCTCAGTCTCTGGACCAGGCGCACAAAGGAGCTTTCGGGGGGTGGCGGAGGGCATCTCTGAGGAGCTTGGCAGCGCTACCGAAACGGGGGGCGGTTTCGATGGTGCTTTGATTGGTGGGCTGGTCGACGTTTTGCCATCCGGGCTTTCGGTGGTGAATGAGGTTTCTCGCAACATCGGTGGCGATTTCAAAGGGGACGTGGTTTGGCTGGGGGCCCGTCGTGTCTGCGCTCGAGGCCTTTTGTTTCCGCAAAGGGAGGCACTTTTGGCTTCCGGGGCGAGCAGGGCTTTTCTCTGGAGGCCTCTCAGGTCCGCGGACGGCCACTTCGACCGGTCGGTGGTTCGTTTGGCGCAGGTCCGCGAAGTTCCTTTCCTCTCCCGGTCGGCCAGGGTATTAGGCCCGACTCTGAAGCATATTGGCTCGGTGATCAAGATCGTGGCTGATGGTAGCCTGCCGGGGTCCGACCCGAATCTCACGTTAGTCCTATTGGAGTGCTCGTTCGGAGAGGGGTCCGAGTCGGAGGCGGTCCTCCAGGTGGGGCGCTTCTCCTTCAGGCTTCAGATCAGGATTTCCGTTCCTCAGCCATCGTCGGGCGTGGGGGGCTAGGCTGTCATGGCGGAGCTGGCTGACGTGGCAGGCCACACTGTCGTGGCGGGACCTGCGGGCGGTGGTCCACTTTCCGCTAGACGTGAGTTGGGAAGCGGAGGGGTCGTCGAGGGCGACTCTTCGTTTCTGGCATCCCCTCGACCCTCGTGTGTCTTCGCGGAGACTCTTGACCTTTCATTTCCCCACGTTGCCGGCCCGTTAGTATTCCCGCCGCTTGGGGAGCCTTTCGGGTCGGACCAGCCTTTTCGGGGCCCGACGGTGGGGCCGCCCTTTCGGATCCTTAAGGCGGATCTGTTCTTTGCCTCGCGCGGTGCTCCGGAACCTTCGTTCTCTCGGATATCCTTCTCCGGGTTCCCCAGCCTGGATCTTTTTCCTCGAGGGTTCGGGGAAGGCCGTTTCTTGCCTGGCTTTTATTCGGGTTCCGCGTCAGTGGCTCCTTGCGGCTCGCCTCCTCGGGGGGATGTGGAGGGGCGCCGCTCCAACGTCTCCAATCTCGATCCTGGAACCCAATTTGGCATCGGTGGCGGACGGACCTCGCCGGAGGGGCTGTGTGGCAGGGGGTTTGCAGTCGCTGGAGGCGGGCTCGTACCATCTCTGGGCGAGGAAACTTCTTTACAGGAGCATTCGGCTGGCATGGGGTGTCTCCCCTCGTCGGTGGCCCTTCCGGGGGAAGGGGCGATGGATAAGAAATCAGGAAAGCATTACCGGAGGGGGCAGCGATCCAAATCGGCTGCAGCAGCCCCTGCCCCGGTCTCCGAGCTGTTGGCCAAGGTTGCGAAAGCTGCAGGGGTGGTGAGACTCGAGAGGGGGAGCCAAAGCGGTTGTCAATGAAGATTCTTTCTTGGAATGTCAGGGGTCTGGGTGATCCCGAGAAGAGGAGTGTCATGGGGTAAAGATTTTTAGAATGGGGATGTGATGTTGTTCTCCTCCAGGAGACTAAGCTGGTTTCACTCTCGGGTTCAGTCTAGCAGTCCTTTGGGGCGGGCTCGATCTCGGACTTCTGCTCGCTGGAGGCGCTGGGTTCTGCTGGCGGATTACTTGTGGCCTGGAGGGGATCGTTCTTCTCCTTGAGGGCCGAGCTGAAGGGTTCTCACTTGCTTTCGGTCCTTTTGGAGTGCCAGCGTTCGGGGACCACGTTCGCCCTGTCCTGTGTTTATGGTCCTACTGCTACGTCTCAGAGGAATCATCTTTGGTTGGACCTGAGGGCGGCTCAGGATTTCTTTCCGGACGTCCCCTGGTTGGGGGTGATTTTAACGTTGCGCTACTCTCCTCGGACCGGCCGAGGTTGCGGGGAGGGCAGGACCTTGGTTCTACCTGCTTTGTGGAGGTGGTCGATTCTTTGGGGCTGGAGATCCTGGATGCTACGGATGTGAGATATACTTGGAGGAACTCTGGCTCCAGATCTCGTCTGGACCGCTTTCTGGCGTCAGTGGAGTTCCTGGAGGCCTTCCCTCTCTCCTCTGTCGCTGCCAGACCACGCTCCTGGTCTGACCATACACCCATCCTTTGGGATTCTGGAGAGGCCTCTCTTCCTCGGGCCCTCTTCCGCTACGAGAAGGCTTGGTTGCTCGAAGACTCCTTCTGGGGGCTGGTGGAGTCGCACTGGAGCTCGGTGGTGGCGGCGGGGTCGGCGGCTATTCGGTTTGTTCAGAAGCTTGAGTCCCTTCGGGCGAGACTTTGCATTTTCAAGCAGGAGTGGAGAGTGGCCCGTCGGGTAAGTAGGGATGTGGCAAAGGCTATGATTGGCCACCTTGACGGTTTAGGGGATGAGCGGCCGCTGTCGACTGTTGAGTTGCTCCAGCGGACAGAGGCGCAGAGAAAAATCACTGTTGAAGACAGAAAGAGGGTGGTCGAGTGGAAACAGAGATCCATGCACATGTGGCTCAAAGAGGGGGACACGAACACTGCTTTCTTCCACAGGATTGCTAGCGGGAGGCGGAGGGCAAATGTTATCAGGGCCGTGGTTGTCGGTGATGTGCGGGTGGAGGGGAACAGAGAATTGGGCAATGCTATTGCGGACCATTTTCGGGAGTTCTCGGCGAGGGGGACAGACAGACGCTGGTGTTGGTCGGGCGAGGGGGCGGTGCGGCTTTCGGACGCGCATGCTTCCAGCTTGACTCAGGCCGTGACTTTTGATGAGCTGAAGACGGCGGTGTGGAATCTCAACAGTGATGGCGCGCCGGGCCCTGATGGTTTCCCCGTCTCTTTCTACAGAGACTTTTGAGACCTGGTTGGCAGAGATGTACTTGAGGTTGTCCAGGAGTGCTGCCGTTGCAATACGGGGTTTGAGCGGTTAAACAAGGCTATGGTGGTTTTGCTTCCAAAGACTGATGGGGCAGTCAGGGTTGAAGACTACAGGCCTATCGCTATCTCCAACGCCCTCTATTTGATTGTTGCCAAGGTGTTCGCGAGCAAGCTTAACAGGGTGCTGGAACACATTATTTCCCCTTTTCACTCGTCCTTCGTCCTCGGGAGATAAATTGCTGATTCTTTGGTTACGGCAATTGAGATTGTGGCAGACTGGAAGAGATGCGGAACAAAATCCTTGCTTTGGAAGGTGGACTTCTCAAAGGCGTTTGACACTTTAGACTGGCGCTTCCTATGGGCGGCGCTGCACAGGAGAGGTTTCCCGGCTGTCTGGATTACTTGGATGAGGCGATGCGTGACGACGTCTTTTATGGCCGTGCTCGTGAATGACCGACCGGAGGGCGGGTTTTTCCAACCACAGAGGGGGGTGAGGCAGGGGTGCCCCCTTACTCCCTTACTCTTCATCATTGCAGCAGGCGTTTTGGCTTGTATCGTTGACAGGGTGCAACGCGGGAGTCTCACGCGGGGCTTCTCGAAGGGGGAACTGCAGATCCCGCTGCTTCAGTACGCCGATGACACCATTTTCTTTATCGAGGGAGGGACTGAGGATGCCAGGGGGATGGTAGCGGTGCTCGAGCTTTTCAGCAGATGTCCGGGCCGAGGCAGAATACGGTCAAATCAAAGTTTGTGCCTTTCTCTCTCGACGACGATGAGGTGGAGCTGTGTTGTACGGTGTTGGGAACGGCGCGTGCAGGTCTCCCGAGTCATTACTTGGTGCTCCCGCTCTCCACGGGGAGATCGAAGTTGTCTGACTGGCTGCCCTTGGTGGAGAAGGTTGAGAGGAGGCTGGCGGGTTGGAAGGCGGCGCTCCTCTCTAAGGGCGGTAGATTGGTACTCCTGAAGGCTGTGCTATTCGCGATACCTGTTTACTACTCCTCGACGAGGTTGCTACCGACCGGCATTAGGAAGAGGCTTGAGTGGCTGATGCGGAGATTTCTATGGTATAATCAGGGGCGGTCTGGCATGCATCTTGTTAATTGGGAGGACATCACTCTACAGAAGTGCGACGGCGGGCTCGAGGTGCACCGTCTGGACGCGTTGAACGAGGCGCTCTTGTTAAAGTGGGTGGCGAAGATTTGGGACGATAGAGATGACCTTTGCACCAAACTCATTCGGTAGATTTACTCGGTTAGCAACACGACCACGTCGACCAGTATGGTGGGGGGGGGGGGCGGCGAGGCCCTCTCTCTTCTGGAAGGGTATCCTCAAGGTCACACGCAACTTCCAGGACTTCTTCAGACCGGTGCTGGGGAACGGCGAGAGCTTTGCTTTTTGACGGGATAATTGGATTGATCGGGGAGACCTTGCTTCTCGCTTCCCTCGTCTCTTTGCTCTAGCGGAGGATCCGGACGTGCGGGTTGTCGCGTGCTAGACCGATGGAAACTGGATGCCGCAGTTCCGCTCGTACTTCTCCGATCAGCGGCTGGAGGAATTCATGGGCTTGCTTGATGTTCTTAGGACACGACGGGCCCCTTGTTGGGGCGTGATCATTGGGTTTGGCATGCCAAGGATTTCACGGTTCGTAGGGCGTACTTGGCGATCTCCAGGCCCCTGCCCTCCCTCTCGGCGGATTTGGTTCGGGACTGCGCTTTCCTTTGGGGGATGGGTCTTCTCGAGAGGATCAGTTTCTTTCTCTGGCTGTTCAGGCGGAAGAGGCTGATGGCGCGTGATAGATGCGCCAGGCTGCTTTGGGTGGTCTTTGACAGGTGCCTTATTTGCGATGAGGAGATTGAGTCGGCGGAGCATTTTTTCTTCTCTTGTCGTGGGGTGGCGCCCCTTTGGGATGACCCGTCCCTGAGGTGGGTCGACATCTCGGACATGGGAGCTTTCTGCGGCAGTTTGGTGGTGGCTGGCCAGCGGGCGAGGCGGGACTTATTACGGCCGCTGGCTACGATTCGGGCTATATGGCTGGCCAGGAACGCGCTTCTGTTCTCGGGGCATAGGTTTTATTTGGAAAATGTTAAATTGCAGGTGGAGCTTATTAAGCTCTTGGACCTCTTAGCGCGTCTTTTTGTACTTCCTTCTAGCTTTCCTTCTTTTAATAAAAACTTGGGGTGAACACCATTGAGTGTCTCCCCCTTTCTTGGCTTAAAAAAAAGACCATCGAATCCTTCCTTGTGGGGGTTGCGTTACGTAGCCGACAACCAGCAAAAAAATAGGGTCTTTCAACATGGATTTGAGTAAGAATCCATGTAGCCAACCCTACTTAAAGTGGGAGAAGGCTTCACCATTTATTTCCTTGAATGAACGATACTTATTATATTGAAAGAGATATACATTTGATTTCGTCAATGATGAATATATTATGCATTGCTTCCAAAATATGAAAAGTAGACGATGCCAATTTTAAATGCATGTTTGAATTATTTGTATTATTCTATTTATTAATTGTACATTGCTTTTACATCTAAGATCTTGTCCAATTACAACATAGCCATTGCAATCTTTGTAGTTAAACCGCAACCTTTGTAAGTCATAACACGACATTTGCAATCTTTCTAACTTTACACCACAATCCTTGGTCAAGGGCACACATATCAAATGCAATAAGATTATAAGGGCTGATATGTACTTACGAAGGTTACATGGGCTATGGTGCAAAAAATCTTTTACATTTTTATTACAAAGATATCTTGGATTATGATACTTTTTTTTCTAAAATGGTATTTTCTTGATAACAAATGGTGTAAAATTCAACCTATATATTAACAAGGGTGCCCCACCTACCATAAAATCTTGGGTCCGCCACTGGCGTGAACTGCTCTTTTAGCCCTCATTGCTTTGCCTCTTCATCGTAGCCGCATGACTCACAACACCGGTCCGACAATCGTTGATATAGAAGCTGCTGCCATCCCTTTGTTTACGACGATTGGTGCTGAACTCGTTCCTAAATCAGTATATATTTAATTATTTTGGACCCATTCTTACTTCCTAACAAGAGAACTTAGTTCTCTACTGAAATATTTTTAATTGCAAGCATTTATACAAGTTGCTAAGACACCTTTGTATGACAGAATGCTAAATCAAACAACATGAATCAGGGATAATAGGCTATTCTATTAAAACTTGGTGCTGGATTTTTGTGATAAATTACCCTACTTTTGATCCCATTTGCACACTGTATAAGCTAGGTTCTTTGCATTATCAGTTTAGGCACAAATTTTTTATTCCCTCATTTATGTCAACAACGTTCTAGGATGACTTGGTTGAAGAAAGGTGATGCCAATACCCATTTTTTCACTTGGTGGTGAATGTGAGGAGTCACAACTTGGTTTACTCGATTGAGGTGGACGGGAATACAATAGATAGTGTAGGTGCTTGGTTCTACGACGAGCAACCATTTTTGAGAGTTGAGTAGGCATATGATTGGTGGTGGTACTAGATGGGAGGGTACATGGGTGCGATTGTCTCAGTTGCAAGGTGCTGGTTTGGTAAAATCTTTCACCATTGTGAAGGTTCGTACAATGGCTTTTCCCTTGAATGTTTATGATGATTGGACCCGGATGGTTTCCTGATTTACCTTTCGAGGGAGTTTTGGGAGTTGGTCGAGTAGGATGCGATGGAAGTTGTTGAGCGTCTAAAACACTCACTTTTGTTCCTCCTTCTGATGAAGGGTGGGGGTGGATGGTTGAGGGATTTTGGCATATTGCCTTGTCGAATGCCATCAATCTCATTGCGTCAAAGGTGCTCGCTAGCATGCTTCATGAGGTTGTCAAGTCCATAGTTTTCCCTCATTTGGACGGATTTCATTCCAAGCAAACATATGATGGATGTGGTTGTGATGGTGTATGAGATTGTTGTTGATTGGAGCATAAGATAAAAGGGTTGCTTTGAAAGGTGGATTTTTCTAAAGCATACAACTATGTGGATTGGAGGTTCATCTAGGTTTTTCTTCATCGGAGGAGGTTTCCTTGATGAATGGCTCTAAAGGATGGCGATATGTGTGATGACTACTTCTTACTTAGTCCCTGTGAATGCCATGTAGGTGGGTGGTTTTTTCCATCCTCAGAGGGGGGTGCGCAGGGGTACTCATTTGCATCGCTGCCAATCGTTCTAGTGGTAAATGCTCTTTCTAGGATGGTCATCCATGTAATATATGGTGCTTTCTAAGTCGGACACAATGTTAGGGATACTTATGTGCTAGTTCTTCGTTATGGAGGGTGCCGCCAGATTGGCGGAGGGATTTGTTTTTTTCTTTTTCTAGAGCTGTTTGGCATGGTTTCCTGAGATACATGTCCTTATGATAAGTCCACCCTTGTTCCATTCATGATGAGTTGGATTGAGGTTGAGAAATGGGTTGCTGCGCTTTGAATGTAGCGAGAACGCTCCCCATTATGTACATAGGGCTGCCTTTGGTGGGTTTTGGGGGGTTGGGGGGGGGGTGGGTATGGAGACGAGATTAGCGGGATGACGAACCTCTTGTTTGTTGAGAAGGGGTCTTGTGCTTCTCAAGGTGGTGTTGCTTGCTATTCCGATCTTTTCCCTGTCGATTTTGCTTCTTCGTGTGGGTGTTCATGGAAGGCTCGAGTCTCAGATGCACATGTTCTTTTGGGCATCATTGAGGGAGGTGTAGGGGCAACTGTTGGTCTGGTTAGGGACTGTAGTGCTCTTGGAGGAGGATGGCGGGCTTGATGTTTTTAGCTTTAAATGAGATCAACATCAACATGGTCTTATTGGTCAAATGGGTGACTCACATTTAGGGAGGCGATTCAATCTTGTTGAGTAGGATGGTACGAGACATATATGGTGTCACAACGTCTCTCTCGGCATAAGAAGGGGCATGTGTGTGCCTTCGAATTTTCGCTAGGCAATTATTCGGTCTTTTCCGTAGACTCTCCTCTCTTGAGGTCGATGCTAGTGACAAGAGTGTATCTGTTTCTGGTTGTATGATGGGGATAGCTGATAACCATGGGTCTTATGTGATTGCTTCACTTTCTTGCTTGCTTTGGTGGTAACTGGGGGAAGCTTCGTTGGGAGTACTAGGATGGTAGTTGTTGGATCCCACAATATCATATAGATCTGTCAGATCAATGTGGTTGTTGAGTTCTTGGTGTTGGTGGAGTCTTTGTCCATAATTGGAGTGTCAGTGGATGGGCAGGATCATTGGACATGTATAGATGGATCCTTCTCAATTAGAATGCCATACAAAGCCTTCTACGATGTTATGATTTTTGACCTTGAGATTGTATCATCGGAGTATTGATAGAGTTGAAGGTGGAAGGTACCACTGCAGATCGGGTTATTCTTTGGATATTGGGAAGGGCTGTCTTATGACTAGTGAGAATAGAACTAGCTTCTTCCATGAGGCTGATGGTTTCTGTCAGTGGTGCTCTGGGATCGTGGGGTATGTTTATCTATTCTTCAATTGTGGTAGCTTGAGGGACGTCTGTAGTGAAGATGTATGTGGAGGATTTTTGGGATTCGATTGATTAGGTCTTGATTATGAGCCCGACAATGTTTGGGTAGCAACTATTCTCTGGACCTTGTGGGTCGCAAGGAATGTAGCCAACTCGGTGATTCAAACTGTGCCAAATATCTAGTTCTCTTTCCTCTCCCTTAGCACGTCCCCGTTAGGTCTTCCTCCTTCAACAATTATTTTAATAGATGGAGTACAAGAATTACACCTATCTTGTTCTACATTTTGGGTTTTATTCACTACTTTACTTTTCTGTTTCTACATCAACGGGGAAGAAATAAATAAGATGATCTCCTTAAACATGTCCTCCTGACAATTCTCATTTTTCTGTTCCATTCGACTGCTCCCAGCTGACATAAGGAGAAAGATTGAATATTTGATGCCACTTCTTTTGGGCAGATTCAATGTAGGAAAAAGGAGGAATTCACTTGCTTGACTGGGGTACAATAACTAAGCCAAAGGGAGGTGGGTTGTCAAGCTGTGGGGTAAAGATGGAAATCTGGTCTATCACTTGATGCAAAACATTTATGGTTTTGAGATTGGCATGGCTACACCTCACATAGAGATATGTTTCCATCCGTGCGCTAGCGAGGCATTTAAGCATCCTTCTCGAGATGAGGAGTTATCTGCAACCAATGATTGGTAATGGAAATCATTTTGGATTTGGCTTGATGATTAGACCGGCTCGCACCACCTTTGTGATCATTTTCCTAGACTATTTGCCTTATCAAACAATCATGACATTTCGGTGGCGCATGCTTAGTCGGAGGGATCGACACACCTCCTTTTGTGGCTGATTTCTTCGAGCAACAATTGGGGGAATACCCGTTGATGTTCAGTGCATTGGAGTAGAGCAGCAAGCCGATAGAGGGGGGAGATCATTGGATTTGAGCGGAGGGCTCCTTCTCGATGAAGAAGCTTATAGAGCTTTCACGGGTTCTTTTGGGCGGGTGCATGCGGATATGTGGCTTGGGTATAAAACATGACATCAAATATCATCGAAGTTCGATCGAATTTCGTATTCAACATGTCAACAAAATACGATCGAAATGGTCGATATTTCAGGTTATAGGGGGGTCTTGGAAGAAAATGAGATCGAAATGACTGAAATTTTGATCGAGTTTTGTTCGAAATTCAATTATGATCAGTCACCAACACGGTGGCCGAAATCGATGTTTGAGTCCTTTGGTATAAAATAATCTGGAAATGCAAGAGCCTGCGACATATATAAAGGTTTTTCTTTGGCTTATGCGACATGGTCGGCTTCTAACAAAGTCTCGTATGGACAAAATTCTGCAGACTATAGAACCCACTTATGCCTACCACCCAAAAAAGCAGGGTTTAAATCTTGGGGTAGACACTTGTGTGTATTTCCCCCTCTTGTTTAAAAAAAATCTGCAAACTGGCAACATGCTTTGCCCAAGATGAAACATTTTAATGGACTTCCATCATCTACTCTTTGGTTGCATTCACTCACCTAGAATCTGGGATCGGGCATGAATTCTTTGGCTCAAGACGGATAATTCAATGGCGTTTTGGACTCCATCCTGTTGGTTTGTTGTAACTTGCACGAGGATTGCTCTGTGCCTTCCAGTTATTTTTGGACTATTTGGTGCACTGGAAATGAGTTCATTTTTCACAGCCAAAGATTTTATCTCGAGAATAATCTTGAACATAGCAAGGACCTTTTCTCTTGGAATTATGTACTTTGATGACTTAAATTAATTTAAGTTTTCCTTTGGGGTGGGTCTCATTTCAGTGACACTGATGCAGCATGATTCCACCTTTTAGTCAACATTTTTTTATTTTTAAATTTTATCTAATTATGTAAAAGGCTCATTATACAAGGTCTTTATCCTCTTTTCTTTCTGCATGTTTTCTTTTTTTTTCTTTTTTTATTTTCAGAAAGTTGTTGCTATTTTGGGGGGACTTAGCCTCTATAAAAGGCCCCCTTGAATTAGGGTTGGGATTAACTTGAATGAAATTTATTTTTCCCACTTAATTCTCTCTCTCTCTCTCTCTCTCCCCCTCTCTCTCGTTTCCGCACCCCTCTCTCTCCCCGATTCTTTTTCTTCTCCCGTGCCCTAGCCATTCCCCCGCCGCCGCCTCCCTCCCCTCTCCTCCCTCTCCCTCTCGCCGGCCTCTCCCGACCCTCCTCCTCTTCCCGCTACGCCCAGCCGCCCTCGCCCTCCGCCCGCTTTCCCACCAGCGCCTCGCCCCCGATCCGACCCTCCCCGCCGCCTTCGCCCTCCCCAAGCTCGCGTCCAGCGCCCAGCCCGCCAACACCCCATCTCTCCCTCCGGCGCCTCCTCGTCCCCAGCCCCTTCTCGCCATCGCCGCCGCCTTCCCTCCCCGCGCACCCGCCTCTTTCCCCTCCCGCGAGCCCCTTGACCCCCGTGGCCTCCGCCCGAACTTCCCCTGTACCCAGACCTCTGCCTCCCTATTCCCGCCCCTTCCACTCGCCGCCCCCTGCCCCTCCCCCTCGATTCCCGTGCTGAGCAGCGCCCTCCTCTCACGTGGCTGCCACCCAACGCCCCTGCCGACTGTCCCGACACGCCGTTTTGCTGCCATCCACCATTTTCCTCGTGGCGCCAGCCCCCGTGTTGCCGCTGCAAGCACCCAAAACGCCAAAGTCCGCCGCCGACCAGATCTGAAACGTGCACTTCCCTCCCGTGCCGGTTGTATTATGAGCGTATCTCCCGCATATTAGTCCACTTTATAAAGTTAGATTTGTGGGCTGTTACATTGCTGTTTAGTTTGGTGATTTATTGAGGTTCTAATACTGCAATGTCGTTATTTATTTCCTCTACTCATTAACTACTTGATTTGCCCTAAAATTGTGGACGAAATCGGTGCTAGAACTCGAGTCATTGCCTTCATTTGCTGCTGATTTCTGTGCATCGCATATCCATTTATTTGTTTTTCGTCATCGAGTCCATTAGTTTTACTTTTAGAATTGCCATTAAGTCGCTACTTAGTTAGATTGCATCAATGTGGTATCAGAGCCTAACGACCCTGCATCTCGCCTGCATTCCATTTGTTTCATTGCATTACACAAAAAAAATCAACCACAAAACAAAACAAAAAAAATCCCAAAACAAAAGAAAGTAGAAACCCTAGGATTCCCATGGCCGAGAAACCGTCTACTTCTAAAACCGGCTACACCTCACACACTGAGCTAACGCTGGAATTTTTGAATACTCATATGCTACGGATGTTCGAACAATTGCGCGGAGAGATTGCCACCCTAAATTGTCAAATGCTAGAGAAAAATCATAGTAATGAGACGCCAAACAAAGGCCGGCGTACTGGTCGGAGACCATATTTCCGGAGCAACACTTCCTACGACTCTAGCTCATCTACTTCTGACGGACACGTTAGCGATGATCACTCCCAAAAAAGTAACGAAGAAGGATCGGGAGATGACACCCCTTTCACTTTCAAGATTCAAGATCCCCTCACTTCTGGATATCAATTCCCGCCACGACCTGGACCTAGGTCCGATGACGGATGGGATCGAGGCATCCGTCTCGATGTTCCGGAATTTGACGGAGGACGAGACCCTGATGTCTTCGTGGATTGGCTTCAAACAGTCGAACACTTCTTTGTGTGGAAGTCCATGCCTAGTGAGCGAAAGGTTCAATTTATCACAATAAAATTAAAGGGACATGCTCTGCTATGGTGGGACTGTTTGCAATCTGAACGCAAACGAAAAGGAAAAAGTAAGATCCGCAGTTGGAGCAAGATGAAGGCGAAAATGAAAACCAAATTCGTGCCGGAAGACTACAATCGAGATCTATACGCACAACTGCAATCATGGAAACAAGGCACCATGAGTGTGAGAGAATACACCGAAGGGTTCCAAGCCCTCGTGCATCGCAACCGACTGCAGGAGACTCCTATCCAGGAGGTCACCCGCTACCTGCAAGGACTCCGCCAAGTTATCCAGGATGAACTCTACCTCCACAACTGCCAAAACATTGACGAAGCCTACAAGCAGGCTGAACGGGCTGAGACCAAGCTTGCTAAGGCCCAGACAAGGAAGATGTCCTTTTCTGTGAACTCCGTCCCTCGCACCAGTATCCCGATGACAACCTCCAAACCGATAGGTTCCCCATCAATCGTGACAGGTAAACCCCAAGCCAAACCATAAACCCCTGTCGTCGCCTGACCACCTACTAGAAACCCCGGACCCGACATCTTAGGAAGTCGACCTATTGTAGGACCCGATACTTGTTTTCGATGTTATCAAAAGGGACATCGAGCAGCAGAGTGCCCAAACCTTAAGGCTAGACCCGTCCATTTGTGCACCATCGACGACCCTGAAGACCCTGACCCTGACCAGCAGGAATCACCTGAAGAGGATCCGAGCGCTTTGACTGCTGACACCGTGGGAGCCGATGACTATGAGCCTCTAGGAGTGGATGGAGACGTATCCAGACCCTTCTTGGTCATTGAACATGAGAACTTTATCGCTCCTGACAACGCACCCACAAACATCTTGCTCACACCCGTTGTCAACGACGCTGATAGTTGGCTGCGACGCAGCATCTTCCGAACCACCTGCACCTCAGGAGGGTGACGCTGTTCGCTGATCATTGATGGAGGAAGCGTTGAGAACTTCGTTCACAAGAAATGGTCGATAAGTTGAGTCTGCCAACTCAACCACTCGAGAAACCTTACAGTGTTGCATGGTTTCGAGGTGGTACCCAACTCTCGATCCACCGTCAAAGCCTCGTTAGCTTCTCAATTGGGCCTTCATATAACGACGAGGTATGGTGCCATGTAGCCCCTATGGATGTCTGTCACATACTACTTGGGAGACCTTGGCAATTCGATCGAGACACTGAGCACAGAGGAAAAATGAACACTTACTCCTTTCTCATAGACAAGGTGCGTGTGACCCTTAGACCACAACGCGACGCCCTTAGCCCTCGCCAGGTAGCTACATTTTGAGCCGCGACCGCACAATCTGGTAAAAGCACCTTACCGTCAAAGCCTTCGACTACGGGTCCCGTATTGTTGATGGAAGCTCAGACATTCCAACGTGAAATCCAGGAGAGCTCCACCATTTATGCGTTAATGGGACGTGAAGTGAGTCAACCAGAAACAACTACACCCGAAGTTCTGCCTGAGATAAAACCCATCATCCAGGAGTTTGCTGATATTATGCCTGAAGAGTTGCTTGAAGGACTACCCCCGTTACGAGACATTCAACATCACATTGATCTAGTCCCTGGAGCCAGCCTACCCCACTTACCACATTATCGAATGAGCCCAAGTGAGCATGAAGAAATGAACAGGCAGGTTACTGATCTTCTACGTCGTGGATATGTTCGAGAGAGTATGAGCCCCGTGGCGGTTCCTGCTCTGCTTACACCAAAAAAGGATGGCACATGGAGAATGTGCGTGGATAGTCGCGTGCGTGGATAGTCGCGCTATCAACAAGATAACGATCAAGTATCGTTTTCCCATTCCGCGCCTTGATGACATGCTTGATATGCTATCGGGTGCCAAATTGTTCTCCAAAATGGATCTTCGCAGTGGCTACCATCAGATTCGCCTCCGACCTGGAAACGAGTGGAAAACTGCCTTTAAGACCAAAGAGGGCCTCTATGAATGGACGGTAATGTCCTTCGGCCCGTCGAATGCCCCCAGCACCTTCATGCGAACCATGAATCATGTCTTGCGACCCTTCATTGGTAAGTTTGTGGTTGTATACTTTGATGACATACTGATCTACAGTTTGACCAAGGACGACCACTTATCTCACTTGCGACAAGTCCTGGAAACCTTGAGAGCCCAACAACTGTATGTCCACCTCAAGAAATGCTCATTCATGTCTGACACGGTCCTCTTCCTGGGATACATTGTCACTGCCGATGGACTTAAGGTTGACCCCTCCAAGATTCAGGCCATTCAGAGCTGACCCGTGCCCAAAACCCTCACTGAGATTCGCAACTTTCTGGGATTGGCTTCTTTCTACCGACGCTTCATTCGGAACTTTAGCACTTGCGCATCCCCGTTGGTAGATTGCACGCGTAAAGGCGCACCCGCATGGACTCTTGAAGCAGAAACCAGCTTTCAAAATCTAAAACATCAATTGACACATGCCCCTGTTTTGGCACTTCCTGACTTCACCAAGGTTTTTGTAGTCGATTGCGACGCCTCACATGTCGGGATTGGTGCCGTCCTAAGTCAAGAAGGACGACCTGTAGCATTCTACAGTGAGAAATTGAATGTCGCTCGATCACGGTACTCCACTTATGATGTCGAATTCTATGCCGTGGTGCAAGCCCTCAAACATTGGAGGCATTACCTGATCCAATGTGAATTTGTCCTTAACTCTGATCATGAAGCCTTAAGATATCTGAATTCGCAGAAAACTCCTAACAAATGCCATGCCGAGTGGGTTAGTTTCCTCCAAGAATACACGTTCCATCTCAAACACAAAGTTGGAACCCTGAACCGCGTGGCCAACGCGTTGAGCCGGCGAGCACATGCCCTGACCACAATGACCGTCAGCACAACATGATTTGACACACTCAAGGACCTCTACCCCACTGATCCTGACTTCGGACAAGTTTATGCAGAATGTGTTGATGCTGGACAGGATCCGACAACCACTTATGTTCTTCATGAGGGTTTCCTGTTCAAAGCCCACCGACTGTGCATCCCTGCCACCTCCCTTCGTGAGAACTTAATTTCAGAACTACATAGCTGGATACTTTGGAAGGGACAAGACCTTGACCCTTCTCCAAGAACGATTTTATTGGCCGCAAATGCGAAAGGATGTTACAAAGTTCGTACAAAAATGCCAGACATGTCAAAGATTCAAGGGCCATAGGCAGAACACTGGGTTGTTTACAACTCTGCCGATTCCTCTGCGACCCTGGGAAGACATCACCATGGATTTTGTGCTAGGCTTACCCCTCACGGTACGGAAAGTTGACTCTATTTTTGTGGTTGTGGACAGATTTTCTAAAATGGCACATTTCATTGCATGTAGAAAAACCTCAGATGCATCTCATGTCGCTGATTTGTTTTTTCGTGATGTCGTTCGATTGCATGGTGTTCCTCGCTCTTTTACTTCCGATCGTGATACCCGGTTTTTGAGTCATTTTTGGCGCACGCTTTGGTCTCATCTTGGTACTCGTTTGCAATATAGCACTGCTTATCATCCACAAACAGACGGGAAAACCGAAGTAGTTAACAGATCATTAGGAAATTTATTGCGATGTCTTGCAGGGGACTCTCCGTCCAAATGGGATCTAATTCTTCCCAAGCTGAATTCGCGTATAACAGTTCCACTAATAGGTCCACCGGAAAATCGCCATTTGAGAATGTGTACAACTTTCCACTTACCCAATTTCTAGACCTAACACCCACAACTATGCAAGGGAGAAGTAGTGCAGCTGCGGAGGATCTGGTCGAACACCTAACCCACATCCATACTGAAATCCGAACCAAACTCCAAACCATGACCCAGAAATACCAAGCCCAAGCCAACCTACACCGAAGATAGAGCGAGTTCAGAGTTGGAGAATTAGTGATGGTCCACATAAAAAAGAGAGGTTTCCTTTGAAAGTCCACCAAAAATTGAGTGAACGAAAGATTGGTCCATTTCGAGTCCTCAAGAAGATTGGACCCAATGCTTACTTACTCGACCTGCCGCCAGATGTCCAGACATCGCCAGTCTTCAATGTATCATATCTCTTCCTATATCATGGAGATAGGCAGACAGATGCCACTACGCCAGCAGTTCCCGCCGATGATATGCGCCAACCACCAACCGCGACTGATGCCGATCAGATTGAAGATATTGCAGACATCCGGGATATGACGACTAGACGTGGTCTCTTCCGACGATACCTAGTCAAATGGAAGGGACGACCTCATACAGATTGCACCTGGATTGACGAGGATGAACTCCAACAACTCCGCCCCGATATACTTCAGAACTTCCACGATGCCATCTCGACGGAGCGGGATTCTTTTCAGCAGGGGGAGTTGATGCAACATGATTCCACCTTTTAGTCAACATTTTTTTTATTTTTAAATTTTATCTAATTATGTAAAAGGCTCATTATACAAGGCCTTTATCCTCTTTTCTTTGTGCATGTTTTCTTTTTTTTTCTTTTTTTTATTTTCAGAAAGTTGTTGCTATTTTGGGGGGACTTAGCCTCTATAAAAGGCCCCCTTGGATTAGGGTTGGGATTAACTTGAATGAATTTATTTTTCCCACTTAATTCTCTCTCTATCCCCCTCTCTCTCGTTTCCGCACCCCTCTCTCTCTCCCCGATTCTTTTTCTTCTCCCGTGCCCTAGCCATTCCCCCGCCGCCGCCTCCCTCCCCTCTCCTCCCTCTCCCTCTCGCCGGCCTCTCCCGACCCTCCTCCTCTTCCCGCTACGCCCAGCCGCCCTCGCCCTCCGCACGCTTTCCCACCAGCACCTCGCCCCCGATCCGACCCTCCCCGCCGCCTTCGCCCTCCCTAAGCTCGCGTCCAGCGTCCAGCCCGCCAACACCCCATCTCTCCCTCCGGCGCCTCCTCGTCCCCAGCCCCTTCTCGCCATTGCCGCCGCCTTCCCTCCCCGCGCACCCTCCTCTTTCCCCTCCTGCGGGCCCCTTGACCCCCGTGGCCTTCGCCCGAACTTCCCCTGTACCCAGACCTCCGCCTCCCTATTCCCGCCCCCTTCCACTCGCCGCCCCTGCCCCTCCCCCTTAATTCCCGTGCTAAGCAGCGCCCTCCCCTCACGCGGCTGCCACCCAACGCCCCTGCCGACCGTCCCGACGCGCCGTTGTGCTGCCATCCACCATTTTTCGCGTGGCGCCAGCCCCCATGTTGCCGCTGCAAGCACCCAAAACGCCAAAGTCCGCCGCCGACCAGATCTGAAACGTGCACTTCCCTCCCGTGCCGGTTGTGGTATGTGCGTATCTCCCGCATATTAGTCCACTTTATAAAGTTAGATTTGTGGGCTGTTACATTGCTGTTTAGTTTGGTGATTTATTGAGGTTCTAAGACTGCAACGTCGTTATTTATTTCCTCTACTCATTAACTACTTGATTTGCCCTAAAATTGTGGACGAAATCGGTGCTAGAACTCGAGTCATTGCCTTCATTTGCTGCTGATTTCTGTGCATCGCATATCCATTTATTTATTTTTCGTCATCGAGTCCATTAGTTTTACTTTTAGGATTGCCATTAAGTCGCTACTCCGTTAGATTGCATCAGACACCTCCTTCCTTTTCGAAAAAAAGAGGATCTCCTCCGGGCACAATTAACCTTTAACATCATCTACTACTTTCTGGCCATGGTTGTTTTCGCTGCGGCGGGTTGGACCATTGGGCGCAGGCATGCCGGGAGCCTGTGCGGTGCTTTGCTTGCCGGGGGTTCGGGCATTCTCGGAGGTGCTGTCCGAAGGCGGCTATTCTCGCAGATGTTTTGGTTGGTGAGGGTGGTGGAGAGGGGGCGCTGTTCATGGCGACTTCGGACGTGGGCCTCGTTTCCAAGGCGTCCTTTAAGGGTGATGTGGCTAGCCTTTCTCCGTGGAGGGCGGTGGCGAGGGGGCTCAGTGACTCCGAGGTGCGGAGTTTGTTGCTCGGAATGGTGGCTGGGAGTTTGGAGTTGAGGTGGCGGAGGCCGAGGGACTGGGATGTTGCCGTGCAGCCTGGCAGTGTAGAGAGGGTTGTTGTCAAGGGACTTTCGCTGGAGGCGAGGACGAGGGAGTGCATTGCGGAGCTGCTGCGTGGGGTTCTCGTGGTTGTCTCCGTCAAGAGCTCGGGGTGTCTACCCGGGCAGCCTTTGGAGGTGGTGCTCCGGGTTAGGCCGGTTGGTGTTGAGAAGATGGGTTGGTGGGAGGTTCGTCTGGCTGGTAGGCGGCTTCTTCTTGAGCTGGTGGCTGCAGATGTTTGGGCGGCTGTTCTGGCTGCTGGGTGCCGCGAGAAGGAGGTTCCTTTGACCGAGGTGGAGGTGGGGGGTGGTGCTGTGGTGGTGGGGGCTCGGAGGCCGGACGAGGGACAACTCTCGGTGGAGGGGCGACCTTCGAGTGCGGCGCGCTCCCCGAGGGAAGAGCTTCGGTTCCGTTTCTGTGGTGGACTTTCCGAGGTTGGCGGCGTTGCCGCTGCCGTGGCGGCTTGCAGTTGGCATGGGAGTCGCTTCGGTGCAGTCTGCTGGCGCGCCGGGGCCTGCTTCTCCAGGGGTGAAGGTTGAGGTGGGGGGTTTGGCCGTGTCGTGGGGGGAGGTGCTTTGGAGGTCGGCTCTGAGGGGGGAGATCCTGCGAGCTCTACGCGGGTGGAGCTATATGTGGGGGAGCGGGCTGCTATTCAGGTGGCCCGACAATTCACGCTGGGAGAGGTGGCTGCTACACCGGAGTGTCCGGTGGGTGGGGGGGTCTCAGTCGGGGGCGGGGCCGATCCGGCTGGGGTAGGGAGGATGGGGGGGCCTTTGCCGATTCTGGGTGGGGAGGTGTCGCGACGCTTTGGAGTGGCGTATGAGAGGGGGAGAGGGGAAGGGGGGAGGGCTGAGAAGGAGGCGAGGGCGGAGAAGGAGGCGAGGAGGGCCATGGCCTCAAATTTCAGCGAAATTCGGTCGAATTTCTGTCGAATATCGATATCCAGTCGAAACCGAAATTCGACCGAAATGACCGAAATATGGGGGTCATTGTACAAAAAATGACCGAAATGACCGAAATTTCGGTCGAAATTCCATCGAAATTCTGTTTTGGTCGATATCGAAATTGTGATCGAAACCGACATTTAAGGCCTTGAGGAGGGCTGAGAAGGAGGTGAGGGCTGCTTTGAGGGCCTCTTTGGCATCGGGGGCGGCTGCTCAGGTTGTGGGTCTGGGGGAAGCCAACCCGTTGGTGGTGCGAAACCGGTTTGCTGCTCTCGGCAGGGATGTGGCTCGGCGCTTGGGGGTTATCCCCCCAAGGAAGATGGAAGCTTTGGTGACCAAATGAAGCTGCTGTCTTTGAATGTGAGGGCTTGGGCCGGCCCGAAAAGAGGCTTGGGGTGCAGATCTGGTGAGAGAGGCTGGGGCAGATATCTTCTTACTCCAGGAGACTAAGTTGCATTCTTTGGATGGCCAGTTACGGTGGGAGATGAGTAGGGGGGAGGTTTTCATGTTGGCGGAAAAGGTGGCTGCAGGTGCTTCAGGGGGCCTACTTTCCGGTTGGCGCTCAGATTCGTTCGATCTGCTGGGGATTTCAGACTCACATTTCACCTTGTCTGTTCGGCTGCGGCGAAGAGCGGATGGGATCTGTCTGTGCGTTACTAATGTCTATGGCCCGTGTGGGCGACAGGATGGTAGCTTGGCTGCCGATCTGGAGAGTGTTCTGCCTGAGGTTGGAGACGGTATTTGGATCATCTGTGGCGATCTCAGTGTCACGTTGCTACCGGACGACCGGTTGGGGGGGAGCGGGGGTTCTGATCCTGGATTTGCAGATATGAGGCAAGTGGTTCGGTCTCTGGGTTTGTCTGTTGTGGATGCGACTGGGTGCAAGTACACGTGGAGGAAAGCGAGAGCGAGGTCCAGACTCGACAGGTTCCTGTTGTCGGTTGAGGCAGGGGAGGCTTTCCCCTTGGCGAGGGCTTGGGCTCTTCCGAGAACTCAATCTGATCACACTCCCGTTCTTTGGTTTTCTGGAGAGGAGCGTTTGGCTAGGTTCTCATTTCGTTTTGAGAAGAAGTGGCTGCTGGAGGATGGCTTACGTGACATGGTGTGTGATCATTGGTGGAATGTAAGGGTGGTGGGTTCGGCGGTGTCGCGGTTTGCAGCTAAGCTCGAGTCCCTGAGGCGGTTGCTGTTGAGTTATGAGAAGGAGGTCGCCAGGAGGCGACGGGCCGTCAGGGCGGAGGCGGAGGCTGGGATCAGCTGGTTAGACGGGCTTGATGATGATCGGGGTCTGTCTTCGGAGGAGGTGGAGGAGAGAGCAGCGTGCCTTGAGGTTGTGCTTCGGGAGGATAGGAAGGAGGAGGTTCATTGGCGGCAGAGGGCGAGGCAGAAGTGGCTAAGGGAAGGGGACGCCAACACGCGGTTCTTCCATTCTGTGGCATCCGGAAGGAGGAGAAGGAGCTTTTTGCATGAGATTGGGGTAGGGGGCATAAGAGTTTCGGGCGAGAGGGACATTGGGGTCGCCTTGCGTGGCCACTTTGTCAGGGCTTCGAGGAGGGTGCCGGTGGAGGATGGCTGGGGTTGGTCGGGTCGGGGGGCGAGGTCCTTGAGTGAAGCCCAGGCTGATTTGCTTGTGGCTGATTTCACGGAGGTTGAGGTGCGCAGGGCGGTTTGGGAGCCGAATGCGGACGGGGCGCCTGGACCGGATGGTTTCTCTATATCTTTTTACAGAGAGTTCTGGGATCTGCTGAAGGGTGACATCTTGGAGGTTCTGTCTGAATTCAGGAGGGGCAACATGGGTTTTGAGAAAGTTAACAAGGCTTTGATATTTTTGCTGCCGAAGAAAGAGAACCCAGTTGGGGTTGGGGACTACATGCCGATTTCTATCTCCAATGGCATCTATCTCATTGTTGCCAAGGTGTTGGCGAGCAGACTTAAAGGCGTCTTGCCCTCGGTGGTCTTACTGGCCCAATCCGCCTTCATTCCGTGTCGGTGTATGGCGGATGGAATCGTGACCGCTTCGGAGATCTGTCATGAGTGGAAGAGGTCACAAAAAAAGGGGCAGTTTGGAAGATTGACTACGCAAAGGCCTACGACTGTGTCAGTTGGAGATTCCTTTGGATAGCTCTGCAGAAAAGGGATTTCCCAGATGAATGGATTGCTTGGTTTAAGAGATGTGTCACCACTAGCTCCTGCTCGGTGTTGGTTAATGGGAGGCCTGAGGGGGGATGGTTTCAGCCGCAGAGGGGGGTGCGTCAGGGCTGCCCCCTTGCTCCCCTGCTCTTTGTGTTGGTTGCAGATTGTCTTGCGGTTTTATTTCAGAGGGCGGTGGAAGAAAACTGGTGCGAGAGCTTCAGATTGGGGGACATTTCTGTTCCTGTGTTGCAATATGCGGATGAGACGCTAATTTTCTTGGGCGGGACAGAGGTGCAGAACCGCAATGCGGCGGTGCTGGTGGATGTGTTTGGGTGCCTCTCTGGCTTGCATATTAACAGACAGAAGTCGGTTCTTGTTCCAATGGGAATGGGTGGCGAGGAGAGCTTTGGGCTGGCGGAGTGGGCTGGGTGCCCCCTGGGGAGACTCCCGATAACATATCTGGGATTGCCTCTGGTTGATGGCATGCTGAGGAAGTCAGACTGGGATTGTGTGATGCGCAGAATGGAGGAGAGGTTGGAGGGTTGGAAGGCTGTCACTCTGTGCAAGGGAGGGAAGCTTACATTGCTGAAGCATGTCCTCTCGGCCATCCCGACTTTTTTCTTTTCGACGAGATTGATGCCTGTTGGTGTTAGAAGGAAGATTGAGATGTTGATGAGATCCTTTTTCTAGTCAGATGGGAGACATGCAAAGAGGGGGTTGCACCTGGTGGCCTGGAAGGATTTGGCTGTGCCGGTAGCGGAGGGAGGTCTTGGAGTCAGGGACGTGGAATCTATGAACAAAGCCTTGTTAGCAAAATGGGTGGTGCGCATTTGGGGCTCGTCCGACTCGCCGGTCTTACAGTTGCTGAGAAAGATTTATGGTGTTACTGGGGAATTGGTGGCAGTAAGGAAGCGTCATGAGTCTTCCTTGTGGAGTGGGATCCGTGCGGTGCTTCCGGGCCTCCGGCCGCTTCTTAGGCCGGTTCTGGGGGATGGCCGCCGATTTCGTTTTTGGCTGGATGACTGGACGGGGGATGGTGCCTTGGCATTCCGCTTTCCTCGCTTGATGGCTTTGGCCGAGGATAGGGGGCGTGGGTGGCAGATGTCGTCGATTTAGGGGAGTGGATGCAGAGGTTCCTAGCGAATCTCTCGGATCAGAGGTTGGAGGAGCTTTCGCGGATGCTGTCTGAGATTCCCCCTGTCGGGGAGTTGTCGGGAGACCCGGACCGTTTTGAGTGGACTGATGGTAAGTTCTCTGTAAAGGCGGCCTATCGGAAGGTTAGTGCTGGGACGGTGGTTCGAAATGAAGATCTGTGTGATGACGTGAAGGTGATTTGGGCCAAGGTTCGAAATCTCTATTTCGATTTCGTTTCGGTCCCCTTCAAAACCGAAATTTCGGTGAAATTTCGGGAAATTTCGACCGTTTCGGTGGAAATGTCGAAAATGACTCAAAAGGCATTTTTGATGATTTTTTGGAAATTAAGATCTTCTGAGTTATTGCAACAATAAATAGCTTACAAATACACACTTATATCACACATATTGCTTATATATGTCCCTTAGATCGCACATATCAGTCATATCGGTCATATCGGTCAAATCAATGTTAATGTTGATTCTTGACTGATATGTACTGGAAATTAATATCATCCAATCCAAGATCTTAAAACAACATCTTACAAATGCACGCTTATATCACACAGATCTCTCATCCATGCGCCTTATATCACACCATATCGGTCATATCAGACACATTGTTGAGCAGTCTGATAGATAATGTAAATGGAAATCAAAATAACTAAGTTAACAACACTTAGAAGACATCTTTTGTTTATAAAAATAGAAAAGATTTTTTTATTTAAAAATGTAGATAATGATTAATTAAACAATGTTTTGTTCATAGAAATAACCGTCACAGACAAAGTTCGAATGAATTACAGAATTAATTACATACTTACAATAAAGATGCATCTATTTACGAAGATAAATGACAAACAAATGAAAGGAACAAGCTATATCAAATATATAGAAGCTATAGAGTTTTTTCATCTCCATTGCTTAAACCCAAAGGGGAAGCTCCCCAAGTTGAATAATCGATGTATGTACCATTTTGTCTCAACATACCATGTATCCATGAATTTCAACCGAAATGGGTCGATATGTCGAAATATCACCGAAATTTCGGTCGAAATCCAGGAAATTTTGTACTGAGATCCATGAATTTCAATCGAAATGGGTCGAAATGGATCAAAATGTCGAAATATCACCGAAATTTCGGTCGAAATCCGGGAAATCGATATATATAGGAGTTTCGATACCCATGACCTCTCGAAACCGAAATTTCGGCGAAATTTCACGAAATTTCATTCCATGATTTGGGCAGCTAAGATTCCTTCCCGGGTTAAGGTCTTCTTGTGGTGTATGAGGAGAGGTCGTATTTGTGACAAAGTGAGAAGGGGCAGACTGTTGGGTGGGACGGATCTAAAGTGTGACAGATGCGAGGACGAGTTGGAGGATGCAGATGACATCTTCTTTGGATGCAGGTCTTCGGCGAAGGTTTGGGAGGCTTTGGGGCTTCAGTGGGTCCGGGCAGCCGATGCGGAACAGTTTTGGACGTCGGTCCGTGGGGTCGGCCTTGGGTCTTCCGATGATGTTTCCAAGCCTCTTGCAGCTCTTTGGGCTATTTGGCTTGCTAGGAATGATACAATTTTCAAGGGGCAGCATTTTTACTTTGAAAATGTTGTTGCCCACTGCAATGCTTTGTACAATTTCTGGTTATCCAACTGATGTACCCTATGCTCTATTAATGAATGCATTGGTGTGGTGACTCCCGCCTCGGGAGGGCTCCCCCGTTTTTTTACTCAAAAAAAAATCATCTACTACTTTCTTCATGGGGTCTTTACCCATTGTATGGGATCATACTTAAATCTTCAACAGTGGCATTTTTGTTAGCTTCATGGAGGTGGCTTTACCTTAACGAATTCTCTTCTTTATCAATTAATTTTGATGATTGTGAAACCATTCTTGGTGATCGTCTATGAATATTGGCTGAGCTCCACTATTACACGATCATCTACCTTTTACTTTCACCCTCCACTTGAAAATGTGTTAAATGAGGGAATATGCTTTTATTTCTTTTATATAATGAGATAAACATGATTTATTCCATCTTAGGGGGGGTTACCGCCGGTCACGTTTTTAGAGTTGGGTGGATGGATGATTGCATCTTGCAAAAACAATGCGGTTATCATGTCATATTTAACCCACATTGCTTAATTTGATATAATATGCTTTTCTATGCATTGTTATTTTTTTTCTTGATAAGAATTGGTTGAATATTTGACTCATGTAAGGCAATATTTTGCTTGTCCCTATGGCTTCAAGCATGGTGCTGATTGTATTTACAGATGGGAGTGAGGTGATTTCTCTTCCCTTTTTCGTGGTTGTGGTGGTGTGAGTGGTATAATGGTGGCAACAAGTGCAGCGTGTGAGATTGAATTAGATTTGAGCTGGGCATCGGAAACTGGGAGTATCAATTGCTTTCAATAAGGTTAAGCCACATTGAATGCCCACCTCATGGTTGGACATGTAACGGATACGCTCTAAATAAACAATTGTTTTTATAAAAAGCAAATCTACAAGTCTCATTTATATTAACAAGTAAAGTATGCTACAACCATTTAGAGCAACGGCTCTCATAAAATTCATTTTAACAAGACTGAATAAAAAAATAAAAGTTCCTGATCCATTTTATATTTCAAGTAACTGTCACCACATTTTTTCCACTTACGTTTGGTCGATTACGTGGATTCTTTTTTGGACACATCTAATTTGAGTCATACCATATCTTAGATCCATAAAAGCAATGTCCCCAATCATTTTCTTGCAACATTTCTTTGATCTTCGTTGACCTATATTACAAGGTTCCTCTTTAATTTCTTACAACTTCAAATTGAAGCACTAGAAGGCCTTCTTTGCAGGATTCAAGTTTTGCATATACATGTTCTTGAGCTTTGATCTTTACTTTGCTAAATGCCTTCTTTGCACTTTTTATACATCAACAGTTATCATGTATTCAACTCAGGGTGAAAACTTGAAATCTTCCTTTTCATTTTAGGGATTTTTACACCCATAACCCCGAGTAATTCTGTAATTACAATCATAACCCCGCATAATCGCTTATTACACCAGGAACCCCGAATAATGCTTAACTCTTACATGGCATGACCCTGTGTTAACACCCATCCGTTTTTCCATTAACTTTGACGGAATACGTAAATGTGGACCATTTCCCCCCTTTAGGTTCAAGATAATTGCACACGATGCCACCCCCCTTCCTTCTCTTCCATAAAAACTCATCACCGTGGAGGAGAAGGTCGAGATGGCCGCTTCGCGGGCTACCACCACTTCATGCTGCTCTCGCTGGCCTGCACCTCATGCTTCGTCATGGCCGCCTCCTGCTCCTGCCATTGCTTCAGCATGGACACCTTCCAAATGTTTGCCACAAGGGACTCCCGGCAGCTACCGTCGACACTTATGCACGTTGCCAGGAGCGACGTGGCATTCTTTCTCTCCCTCCCATCGCCCCATCTCCAGCCTCCTCATCAGCAAGTTCAGTACCTTGGACGACCACCTGCTTTGCATTCTCGATGTTCCTATCCACGTCAAAGCCGGTGAGCAGCTGGTCCAAGATGTAGAATGCAACAACTTGGGGCTGCACTGCACGGCGAACAATGACTAATGCTGGTCGTCGTGCTTAAGAAACCACAGAATCAGTGGGACCCAGTCAACGGAGAGCATCTCCTTGGCCTTGGGCTTGAGGAGGTAGAACATGGAAGCTGCCTTCAAGAATAGGACATTGCTCCCCAACAACTTCAGGAAGAGCTCAAGCTGCAGATCAACATTGAGCACCACCTGCAGGTTCACGTCGCTCCTCTCCACGAGCTCCGTAGGTATCGACATCGTGAGCTCCAACACCTCTTCATCTTTGGAGGTGAAGGACATCTCCAGGAGGCCCTCGATGACGGCAACCGTTGACAGCGTTGTCTCAACAATTGGGTCCCCCTGCGAATCCAACCAAGCATTTGCGATCACGCGCACTACAGTCTCGCATTCGCTGAGGCTGTCGGAGGTGGAGATCAGGGAGATCGCCCGGTTAAGATTGATCAGCAGGACATCTAATGAGTTCGCCTCATTGACTGGGAGCTCGACTACCTTGGGCATCTGGCTCCGCCGGATGCTGCCCCTGTGTGCCTCTGTGTAGCATGTGAAAAGCCAGAAGGAGTAGGATTTGCGGGAGGAGGGGTTTGATGCATGCATTGCCGGACTTTTGTGCGGGTGGTGCGGGAGCCTGCTAGGAAAGCTCTGATATGCCTGTCTACTCAGAGGTTCTTAGCTAGCATCAAAGATTGAAAATCTCAATACATAGGATAGCATTGATTGTCGTCCAATTGCACATGAATACAACATATATATCACGACACAGGTCCACAGGATTAACTCACATGAACAGAGCTCTCATGCTCCAACACCCCTTCTTCTATGCCAATCTCCCTCTCAATATCTGAGCATGCTTCGTCTTTGAGAGCCCAATCACTGCCACCGCTGTCGTTGAAGACCCTATTCAAACCCTTCATGCTATATTCCTTCTCCTCTGATTCCAGAGTTGAGACCATCTCTGCTTCATTGTTGTACCACACTTTCAAGCGCTGCAGATGTGATAGGAAGAATTGCTCCCAAAGATCGGGAAGGAGATTCCACCGTGCGAGGTATGGAGCATCGTAGAACACCTGTAGGAGGTGCCAAGCCGAGATCTTGTCGTTCTTCTCATCCAGTACACCACCAAGAGGTACAGTAGCGTGCAAGCGGAGAGGTGAGAATTCAGCATGCTACAGGTGTACCCACTACGCGACTTGAGTGAATTCAATGAGGCCATAATGCTCAACAGTCGTATGGAGTTGTGTAGGGACCGGATCTTCGACTCGTGCGACGTGGACGGGTCGGTCGCGAGGCATTCGATGTTGTTGATGCCCATCTCAAGGTTCACGAGGACCGCGCGCGCGACATCCTTGCGGGATGCCCCACACTCAGAGCACTTCTCTTAGAGGGGATGGCCGAGGGCCGAGGGTCGAGGGGCAGCATCCTGGAGGAGGAGGGCGGAGGGTGGAGACGGAGGGGCGGGAGGATGAAGGGCGGAGGTGGAGGGACGAGAGGGAGGGCATCAGGCGTTGGAGAAGGAAGGGTTTTTTATTTTTTTTTTGAAAATTTTCAAACCATGGGTTAGACTAACTCAATGATGTGGTTGGGTTAGCGAGAAAATTAACGGAAGGTTATGGGTGCGAGACGGAGTGACTATCCGAGGTTTCTCGTGTAATTCACGATTACACGGGGTTATGATTGTAATTACGAAATTACTCAGGGTTATGGGTGTAAAAATCCCTTCATTTTAATCATATTTTGGTCCAAAATTTACTACAAAGCCTCCTTCTGTGCTGATGCACCTCTCATTGAACACCTACAAACTCTCATATTTTTTCTACTGCAACTAACCCCAAACATGGCAAATTTCATTAGTGTTTCCTACAAATCACTAATCCCAAACAGCTTCTTGTTGCATCTTCTCCTTGAAACTTTCTTTTCCTTTTTAATGATTTCATCAATCGATTCTCTCTCTATGTACATTATTTGTTTCTTTTTGTAGTTTCCTATCTGCAAATCCTAGACTAAGAGCAATGTCGGCTATGTATATTTCACTTGGAAGACCTTAAAATCTTTACAAGACAATCAATCTCTCCCCCTCTATCAGACATGGTGTCACAAGAAATTCCACTCATGTTGCCTTGTTTATGAAATAAGATAAGAATTAAAAATATAAGTATATGCTTTTGGAAAGCATATGGTTGATATTGTCGTCCAATGATCGATTGAGAAATTTATTGATAAACCCTTGAAGGAGACAATCAAACACGGGGTTTAACTTCAGATTCAAATAAATTCTTCCAGTATGTAATATGTTTGAGTATTGGGAATACTCTAAGTTGATGCGGTCATAATAGATTTTATATTATGGCACTTCCATTATGAGGAAATGATGAAACCAAGTGGATTTTAGTGATTATGCTTTGAAGCTAAATGGAAGAGAATTACTTGTATAAATCTCAATTCATAAGCCTAATTTCTAGATCTAAAGAGTTGGAAATTGATTTGAAAGGGTTCGGAGTAAATTGGAGAAATGGTTCAAAAAGTATTCGATTGGAATTGCCCAAAGTGGATTAAACCCTGACATTAGATGTAAATCTAATTATCTAGTCACTCTTCATGGTCTATATGTCCCACTGACTTTATATCTAAGTATTCATGAATGTTGTACACGAGTCCTAATTATATTAAGAGTCTAAGATAATAATAATAGTTATTATTTGATAAATCAAATTTGGGAATATGTGAATATGATTCATATTATTGGCAATTAACTAATATGTATCCATAATAATTCATATTAATATGGTTCATATTTA
The DNA here is from genome assembly GCA_037367405.1 of Ottelia alismoides. Lineage (NCBI taxonomy): Eukaryota > Viridiplantae > Streptophyta > Magnoliopsida > Alismatales > Hydrocharitaceae > Ottelia > Ottelia alismoides. Next base: position 164,510 of record JAZKJV010001595.1, read on the forward strand.
TTTTTCAACTTATGTAAATATTATTTACTTAACTAATTTATGTAGTAAATTTTATCTTTGTCCATTAATTCTTAAAAGTCATCAAGTGTTTGTCCATTTTCGTAAAAAAAAATATTTTCTACAATATGGTCATATGATGTTGCAAAGTTAAGAAAAAGGTTTCCTACTTTGTCATCCCCCTCCCCCTTCCTCTCATTTCCATTCAAACATCCACGCAAATCATTTCTCTTTGTGAGATTCCTTGCAAAACCTTTATATAAAATTCCTCCCAGAAGTCTGTTTTTATTCTTTCATCCATGTCAAATGACTTCTTTCCTAAATCACTTTAATCAAATATTATTCAATCTCAAAACCACTTTATTTGCATTATATTCTTCTATAATTTTAATGCATAATAATTCTAATCCTCTTTATCATTCCATAAATACCACAAAAACTTAGATCAATCAATTGGCTTTTTCCCTACACCATTTGGTCTACTGCAATTATAAGTTTTCTCCTAATTGTGGTGTCCATTGCCTCCATTTTCTTGCCGGGGTTAGTACCAATATACCAAGTCCTCATCCACATCTTATTCTTCTTTTGACTAGCTTTCTTACTTTCCACATCCGTCCATTAAGATGTGGATACCATTGGCTTATTTGAGCTACATGTGAGCGTCAGTTCAGTATGACTTTCTTTATTCCCACGCTTCTCAAATTTGAGAGCTTTTGCAAACTTTGCACTACATCTGAACGACGGTGTAGCAACTCTTGTAACTTTTCATTGCATTTGGGAAATGCAATGGAGATGTCTAAATGAAATCTATTTGTATGCAATAATCCATGATGAAGGTTTTCAAAAAAAATTCCCTGCTGTCGGCTACCTAAAGAAACCTTCTCCTTTATGTGGGCTGGGGACCAACAATAGGATGCCAGCACTTTACTAGGACAGAGTTCTCTGTTCTGTTGTGTCAATCCTCTAAATTTCAATTAGTTAAATGCTCTGAATTTGTTCAATATCCCAGTCATGTTGTAAATTGTCTTCTTGATATTTCAGAAGCTGCAAAGTGTCTCATTCAGGCTGTGAATTATTTTTTGGAGAATGGAAGGCTTAATATGGCAGCAAGATACTGCAAGGTATTTGAATGACTGCCTATAAACATCACCTTCTTGTTAGCATATGTTTTACTTAGACATTCTTTGCTTTTATTCTTGCTAGCATCATTTTTTAAAAGTTTGTCACCACGGCTAATTATATGGTGAGTAGAGGGTGAATATATTTAGTACATCCACCCTGATGCAATAAAATTTCAGTTTGGAACAGGATTTAGATTTATACTTCAACAAATTGTAAAAGGATGCTTGATGAATTTTCTATTATTTGGTAGGAACTTGGAGATATATATGAACAAGAGCAGGACATGGAAAAAGCAATGGAGTATTTTGATCGAGCTGCTGAGCTTTTTCGAAGTGAAGAAGTATCATCTTCTGCAAACCAATGCTTGCAAAAAGTTGCTCAGCTTGCCGCACAATTAGAACAGTATAGCTTTTCCATAGACCTATTATTAAGGCTTTTACATGTTCTAGTCGTGTGAGGCCTAGTTACATACTTGTGTGTTTAAATAGGACTTTTTTGCCTGCAACATTCTGACAAACGCATAACACATAATTGACTGCGGGTCTCATTTAATATGTCCTTTCATTAATTGATTGACTTGATAATAATTCAGGCCAAGGGCTAACAGAGATGCTTCAGTTGTGTTTCATAAAGCATAATCTGGAGACCCATGCTTAAATTGTATATTTCTTATTGTTTGTCTACCAGCTATGAATTTTAACATTTAAAATTCCACGAAAAAAAGGTTATCGTAGAATTTCGAGTACTGTAACAACTTGCATTTTGGCTGTCATGCAAAATGTTGAACTAATTATCACTATAACTATAATCATGATGTTTCGTTGGTGAAGATCTTGATATTTTCATGTAATTCATGAAAATAAGCAAACACTAGAACCTGTATTTCCCAGATATACGTATATAGATAGAGATTTTTCTGGGTGAAATATTCATCAGTGACTTTGACTTCTATAAATATAAGATTAGGCTGGTAAACCTGTCATTGATGTTTACAGTAGCATCTACCAATATTTGATGCTACATCTAATCGACTCTGGTGTAGATCACCCATAGCTGCACATGTAGCTGCCTCCGGCACAATAATGCTGTTTTAAGTAATAGCTAAACAACCATTCCGCCACTCAATTACATTGTTTTAGCAATATCTGGGAATATGAAAAGCGAGATGATGGGAAAAAGAGCCTTTTCTTGTGAGATAACTTTGGGTCTCTTACAGAGAGAGAGACTAAAGGAAAAATTATACAGATAACCATAGAGAAAATTTAAAATAGAGAAAATACGGAAATGCCTTCTTTGTGATTATGGCCGGTTCTCGCATGAGGAATGGGTGGCTTCCCAGACCATTAGGTGGCATGGATGAAACATTGCGTGACCATGGTTTTCTTTATGATTATGGTGAATCACCTATTTGGGGAGTGGGGATTAAGTTGCCGCAATGTGGTGTCAGATGGGATGTTCTTTTGACTTAACTATGTTTGTGATAGTGACCAATGCCCTGGTGATGTGAGCCATGAATGTGTTAAGGGAAGGGGAATGTGCTTTATTGGAGAGACATGTGATGTGATGATTTTTCCTCTCCCAAATACACTGAATTCATTTTTAATGGGGAATCCAACGAGGCTTTTATGGTGAGGTCGTTCCTGAACATCTTTGTGAGGCTTTTATGATTTTTCCTCTACCCGCCACCCCTCTTCACACACCGCCGCCATCGCCATCGGAGCCTTCCACGCGGCCCCATGCCCCGCTGCAGGCCACCGCACGGCCCTCCAGCCGCTGCAGAGGCCCCTAGCACGGCTCCCAGCCGCCGTCAGGGCCCATTGACGGGCCTCCAGGTCGCCGCCAGCCCTCCCTGGTGGCCACCACGTCTGCTGCACATCCCAGCAGCCTCCCCACACGGTTCTCGTGTATTAGTGCACCTCTATGGACTGAAATGCGGTCTGATTTTGATCGAAAAACGTGATTTCAGACCTATAAATCACGTTTTCTGGTTCTAGCGCGGCTCGATGAGTGACGAGGATGGTTGTATGAATCTACAAGTACAACCGATCCTCCATCTGATTGTGTAGACTTGCTACAGTCAGACTACTTCCCAGTTGAGTTCCGTGTTTCGACCTCCTTTCATCATGTCGGAGAACAAAGGTGATCTCTTTTCTTTGTCTGGTGCCTTCAAGGGCCCGACTCCCATCATGAAGATGGATAGGACCAACTATGAGTTGTGGTCCATGCGGTTTCTGGCCCTTATGTAGTACAATAACAAGGAGTACAATCTGACTCAGCCGGAGTCGACAAACAAGACTGGGATTAATGCTTCGTGGAAGCAAGATGACGTGCATGCGCGTGTTTGGCTCTTTGGTAATCTCACTATAGAGATTGCCAATGATATTGTGAGCCTACCCACCGCCAAGGTGGTGTAGGATATTCTGGAAGCCACCTATGCACAAGCGAAGAACGAGGCCAAGATTCTTCAGCTTCAGTTTGACATATCCAGGGTCAAGCAGAATGTCCGTCCATTGCATATGTTATACTCTTCTTTACGAGGCATGTTTGAGAAGCTTCACAGCTTCATGCATGTTACTACCTCCACAAAGCAGCAGATGGCCTACAGGAACTCCACGATGGTTGGAGTTTCTTTAGCAGCACTTAATCCAGAGTATGAGGCCGTACGTGCACAACTTCTTACGGGGGCAACCATACCTCCCATGGAGGAGGCATACAATTGCCTCAACGTGCTCCTTATTCCACCCTCTGCTACCGCACAGACCTCCTCAGCTATGGCTGCATCTCATGGTAGGGGAGGTTCTACGCAGTTCAGAGAGCGTGATTCTCGTGGCAGAGGGGGTGGACGTCAGCATGGCTCCTGCACCTATTGTCTTCGTCCATGACACTTTGTTGATACATGCTATCAAAAGCATGGATACCCCGTATGAATAACAAATGAGAACTGCTCCGACCCTGAAGAGAGGCAAATGAGTGCGGTGGTGCTTCCCAAGTTGGCAAGCATCGCACGAGAAGGAGGATTGCGTAGAAATCTGTGGGAGGACATGATACAGCTTCTGCAAAGGAAGGTGGTCAAAACGGAGATGCCACAGGTACAATGAGACTGGTCCAATAGGAATAGAAGAAACACTGACATGAGGAGGCTGGACCAGTCTGTATAGCCTCCGCTGCTCATGGCCACATCCAATCACCCTGCCCATAAGTATATCCTGAAACACAAGAGAAGGGGTCAAAAATGACACGACAATGCAGATCCCTCGTGATCTGACTAATAGAAAGCAAGTTCATATGAAAGTCTGGAACATGTAAAACATCTGCAGGCACATGGATGGCGTCAAATGCACTTCTACCTGTCCTGTGATGGGTAAGTGAATCCCATTTGCAATGACAACCCATCTACCATAAGGTAAAGACTTGTAAGATCTGAACCGGTCTCTGTCGCCACACAGATGATGAGAAGCACGAGAGTCCATGCTCCATTCTATCACATCTGCCCTACTACAACCGGTAAATGCATACGTGATACATGAGGAGCTTGAAGAGGCTCTAGCATCCGCTGCAACATCTGTAATGGTGGTGCTGGCAACATGAGTCATGATCTCCCGTATATGAGAGACAATGTCATCAAGGTGTGGATCTGTCTGAGGAGCCAAAGTGTTTGGAGGCTCAATCCATGCTTCTGATAGCATGCCTACTATGTGTGCATGCCTTTGAATCTCTACTTTGCCTCATTTTATATTTGGTAGTAAATACATGTTCTATACTTCGCTCTCATCCCCTACTATGTATGCATGCCTTTGGCTTTCTAATTGGCCTCACTTTATAGCATTTGGGGGAGAGGGTGATGTAGCGTATTTATTTGCAATGATATTTTTCAAATTTCTTTGTGTTCAATTATTTACAGTTTGACACTGTATTTTAACGAGGAAACACTGTACAACAAGCAAGATTCAAGGATTGTTATGTAAATTGTAGGATTGTCATTTTATTTTGAAAAAACTAGAGCGATGTGTCTAATTATATGAGTTATCGTGTAACAAGGCCTTAAATGTCGGTCTCGGTCACCATTTCGGTATCGACTAAAACAGAATTTCGATGGAATTTCGGTGGAATTTCGACCGAAATTTCGGTCATTTCAGTCATTTTTTGTACTAGCACCCCCATATTTTGGTCGTTTTGGTCATTTCGGTCGAATTTCGATTTCGATTGGATACATCGATATTCGACAGAAATTCGACCGAATTTCGCTGAAATTTGAGGCCATGTCGTGTAATTTTGTAAATTATGATGGTGTGTGTTTTGACGTTTCCTATTATGTATTTCTTTTCCCTTTCCTAAGATTTCTATTTTAAAGATTTTTACCTGTTTTGAACTGATGATTTTGGAGCCTTATGATCTTTAGAATTCTGAACATTCTTTTTATCTAACTTATTTTTAGAAAAAAATTGGTATTTTAACCACAATTTTCTCTAGGTATCCCAAGGCAGTTCAGATATTCGAGGATATTGCACGACAGAATATAAACAACAATCTTTTAAAGTATAGTGTTAAAGGGATTCTGCTTAATGCAGGCCTCTGTCAGCTATGTCGGGGTGATGTTGTGGCAATAACAAATTCTTTAGAGAAATATCAGGTTAACATGTGCTAAGCCGTATTTTTGTGCCTTGGGAGCTATATGATTAAGACAATTATCTGATCGCATTGACTGCTGATGCAGGAGATTGATCCAACATTTTCTGGCACACGAGAATACAAATTTCTAGCAGTAAGCTTTAGCAATGCCATTTTTCACATGAAAAGAATGTGGATTTTTTGTGTTATTCATGCATTATATATCATTCCTTTGTCATTGTAGTGGGATAGTCTTGAATGTGGTTCATGGTAAAATAGTTGATGTTTCCATAATATTTGTTACATGTGTGACAGGACCTGGCAGCATCTGTGGAAGACGAGGATGTCGGAAAGTTCACTGATGTGGTCAAGGAGTTTGATAGCATGACAAGGCTGGTGTGTTGGATGGCTTAATTATCTTAAACTCTTTTATCACTGTTTTTTGCTTACCAAAAAAGTATAGAAAAATTATTTTGGTGCCTCTTCTTATGCCAAACCCTTAAAAGGGTCTTTTTGCAGATTTTGAAATCCAACTTGTGTGGCTGACCTAATTTTTTTCTTGTCTTGTTTTTATGGGGTTAGGGCGCCTTATTCTATTAGTATAGGGGCAATCACGCTCTTGGAACCATTTCTAATGATGTCACACCATAAACTTATTTTTTAAGTCCTATGATGCACTGAAAAACAAAATCTGGGACTGAAACAGTTCCTATTTAACTTGTACTTCATATACCACCCCTTAATATTGCTGATAAATGGTGTATTATGGTTTATGAAATTGTTTTCCTCATATTGCTTGGGAGGGGCGAATGCGGAGGTACGTGTAGCTGCTTGCTTGGAGCGCCTCTATTTGTTTCTTGACCCTGGCACACAAAATGATCTCTGTAACACATATTCTCCTTTTCAGGATGCTTGGAAAACATCACTCCTCCTGAAAGCTAAAAATGCTTTGAAGGCGAAGGAAGATGCGGAAGATGATCTCACTTGATTTGAAAATGCCCGTGCTCTCGTAAGATATGTTATTGGTGATGACTGAGTATCACACAATTTGGTTCTTATACTTCTGTAGCTCCTACTCCTGGAGTTTGGAATGTTTCTGTTCTTTTCTGTTTTCGCTTGCCCACTATGTGCATAACTTCATATATGTGTGGTGCAGTGCTCATATGTAACAAAAGAGCTGGAAAATGTTTGTTTATTTTATCATGCACGACTTGGATCATTTGAATCCAAAGAATGTGACTAGCTCGGTGGTTCTAATTTTTCAGGAAGGGCAAGTTAATTAAGTTAATTTTTACCTCTAGTAATTATTCCATTGAACAGAGGACTGTATTTGCATCTTTTACTATTTTCTCCCTGTAATTCCTCAGGTTGGCAGTCCTGGCCCACCCCTGAAAATATCATGGTAACTTGGTAAGTATCCTCCTTTGACAAAAAAGTTGACCTGAACTAAATTGTGCATTGAGCTGTTTTTTATTGTTCCAGTACCCATAACTGATGGCAAGGAAATATGAGATGAGATACTTAATGGTTCATCATCTGGTTCCCATTTTGGACAATTGCAGTTGTTTCCTCCATATAAAGTCATTTTTTAATAAAAGTACCATGTTTACTAATAACATCTTAGGTTAAATGGGGCTACTCCAACAGGGGTAGTTTACTAGTTATCCCCGCAGCTTATAGATGCAATAGAAAACGTACTTCCACTTGGATTTTGTTTGATTGCCATCAATTTATATGAGTAATAAATGCTTCGAATTTTATTCTTTTTTTTACTTGTATTTTTTTGATTGCAATCAATATATAAGAGAAACGTGTTTCAAATTTTATTGTACTCTGACCGTTCTACCATGTCCATTCAGATTGGGTAGATTTCAACAATATGAAGATAGGTGAAAATATAGAGGGGTTGGAGGTAGTTGTTGGGAAAGCTCGAGCTCGATGAGTTCAATTGGGGTTCTGCTAGTTAAGAGCTTGTGAGTCCGACTCGAAAACCTAATGAGCCCAAGCTTGAGTTGGATTGTTGGCTCGTTAGGGTTATCGAGTTGAGCTCGAGTTAGGTCATGCTCAACTCGATATAATTTTAAGATATTTTCCATTCCTCCTCTCCAAAATTGCACTTCCGCACGAACACGGTTTTGAGCCCTAACTCGTTGAGCCCTATGGTCCGCTCTCCAGTCTCCACTATTACATCCCTAACCCTTCGAGTCCTCTCCAGTCTCCACTGTCGTAGTCCCACATGCACCACTGCACCACACCTTCATGCTCTAAGCACCATCACAACAATGCATCACACAATGCATTGCATCTTTGAGCTATAAAATTTTCAATGTGGTGGATCTAGATTCTTGATTCTGTGTCAGAGGTCACGTCTGAGGTGGTGGTGTCGGTCAACACCATCATCCTCTACCTGCTCTACACTTGCAAGATCAAGTACCAGGTTGAGGTCGGTTCCCGCAGCCAACGCATGTACAAATAACCATCCATCTCTCCTTTCTTTGTTTCCGCTATATGTAGATGCAATTTTGATATGGCGATTGGATTTTTGCTTGAATCCCTAATGAGTTCAAGTCTAGGGCGGTGATGGCTCAATGAGGCTCATGGGCCAACTCGAACTGGACAAGTTCGAGTTTGAGCTAGCATTACAGGACTCGAACATTTTCAAGCCCGAGCACGAGCCCAGTTTTTCTTATCGAGTTCAAGTCCGAGTTGGGATCGACTAGACTCGTTGGACTCGATAGACAACCCTATTTAAAGGGCTCCAACAGAATTACACATTTGAATGAATACATGCTTATATCATATGACCTTAAATCTCGAAGTTTCATTTCAAAATATCTCTTCCACCACCAGCAAACCCTCTTCCACCGCTGCCGCATAAAAAGTTTCATTTTCTTTTTACATTAATATACACAAAGGGAGAAAATACTTACAAGGAAGTGATGGATTGAATTTTTTGGTGATTCTTCCAACTAGTATAGGCGAAGGTTATGGGTTCCACATAACTTTGAAGAGTCGCCAAAGTTATGTGGCGACTCTTTAAAGTTATGGGTATCCCTTTCCTATTGGGATACCTGGTTGATGTATACCAAGCATTGGGTATCAGACAAGTTTTAAAAATTAGACCGGACTTTGAATCGGTTGATTATTGGTTTTGGTCTAATTGGGATTTGGCAGTTAGTTTGAACTGGTGATACCGATGAACATAGGCATGCCATCAACATTCGCATGGTCTAATTTATCAGTTAGACTGGTCGAACCGACTTTCTGAATCGAGAAAATCGGATATATAAAGTATATCTGGATATAGACATGTATGCATTAAATAACCTTTATGAATCTTTTACTCGGGGAGTAAGTTATATAGAACTTAACAAACTTTATATGAAAATAGTGTTGCAACAGATGCTAATAATTTCCCAAGCAATCTCTGGAGAATGAAGAGGAGTTCTTGTGGTGACGATGGTTTTCATTGGAAGATGAGGAGGCAAGTGTGCGGAGTTTAGTTTATGGCTTTGGAGTTTGTTTCTTTTTTTTAAAAAAAATAATTTACTACTGGTTTGTTATGGCTCAACCAGTCCATTGAACCAGATAAAAATCTCTGGATCCCTTTTGTATTTGAAGTGGTTTATAGAATCCCTATGGTTAACTTTTTTTTTTAAACTTTACGCAGTTTGTTATCCAATGCAATCTCTTGATTTTTCTCACATATTTAAGAACGATTACGGTCACTAAGGGCCCGTTCGGTAGGAGAATAAGCAGGAATAAAGATGGGGAATAAGGGGAATAAGGGTCTATTCTCCGTTCGGCTGGAGGATAAGAATAAGGAGAATAAGGTGAAATAAAGGTAGGTAAGGTGGGATAAAGATAGGAATAAGAGTGAAATAAGATGAAATAATGGGGAATAGTCGTACCACAGGGAAGCGTGTTGGGAGCTTATTCCCCTTATTCCATTCCTCCTTATACCCCAAACGAACAGGGCCTAAAGATATAGCCTAATTGCAGGTGAACTTTGTGAATCACCACGTGTTTGTGTGATTTGCATATTTATATTTGATATATGCAAAGCTTAACGTACTGGATATAAAATTGGTATGTGCTCCCATCAGATATATCTGATCCTTCCTTCTCCACAGCTCAAGTAGAAGAAGACTTCCAAGATATTTCACAATGCCTCTTATCTCAAAAGGTCCCTAAAGATTATTGTTGACAGTACAAATCAACTTAATAACTTTGAACAATTTTTATAATCTTCAAGCACATATAGTTTCGATCATTTTATGATGATACCTAACAATCTGACTTCCTTTATGGGGAAAAAGTCGTAGGACTATTCTAGTCAATTACTATCGTTTTTTTTATAGGAATGATGGGATTTTATACATATATATAGGATTTTTATCCAATGCGCACAGGGCTCATTAGCGTTTCGGTGAGCAACATTTGTAGGTCACACACGTGTATTACTAATTGAGTGGTTACCTATTTCAAAGGATGCTGTTTTTGGAAGGAGATTAATATGCAAAGCGATTTAACAATAAGTGGTATTCCAATTATATCGCGCCCTAAAAAATAGGAAGATCGTTTTGGAAAGAAAACATTCGAATCGATGATTTCTTGCATAAAATCGAGATCCAAATGCTTAGGTCAGTAATATATACACAATGGACAAGTAAGTGCTTGTTGTGAAGTCAGTAATATCCAAAACAACGGTCAGTAATTTACATTCATTTTATTATATGGTGTAGAATTCAGTAATATATACACAATGGTCAAGTAAGTGTTTGTTGTGAAGTCAGTAAAACCATAACAAATGATCACTAATTTCTATATGTATTATTACTTTGAATAGAATTCAGTAATATATACACAATGGACAAGTGCTTGTTGTGAAGTCAGTAATATCCAAACAACGGTCAGTAATTCATATTCATTTTATTACATGGTGCATATTTTAGTAATATATACACAATAGATAAGTAAGTGCTTGTTGTGAAGTCAGTAAAACCATAACAAATGGTCAGTAATATGTGTACGATTCTCAAGTAATAGCTACTATGAGATCAGTAATAACAAAGTAATGGTCAGTAAGTCATGGGCATTTCTCAAGTAAGAAAGTAACTATTTGTTAATGCAATGGACATTACATAGACAATGGTATTACTATTTGTTATGTTATTACTGATCTCACAACACATATTTACTTGACCATTTTATACATATTACTAAATTCTGTACAATGTCAATATTTGGATGTAAATTACTGATCATTGTCTTGATATTACTGATCTCACAATAAGCATTTACTTGACCGAATTATATTTAATACTATTATAGTGTTTGGATCCTTAATCATCCGCGTGGAATCATTTATTTGAATCGTTTCATTCCAAAACCGTCTTCTAATTTTTAAGGATGTTGTATAATAGGAAATATATGATTTTTTTAAATACGTGGTAGCATATAATTAGAAATATAGTTATTGCTAATACACGTGTATGACCCAGAATGAGTGCTCATTAAACGTTAGTGGGCACAGGGCTCATTGGATAAGCCCTCTCTCTCTCTCTCTCTATATATATATATAGAGAGAGAGAGAGACTTGCCTTTCCTTACGCAATCCATCCACGACCGCTCCTTGTATAGATAGAATAGAAACTGCCAATGTATATTCAAATTTTCTTTTCTTTTTCTCGAGTGGCCGTCTATCGTTACATGTGCGAAAGAGTAAAACAGATGACCTCGGTATTCTCATACATAGATGAAGTAGAAGGGTAGGACTCATGTATCTGCCTCTAGCTAAATTTTCTTCTTCCTCAAGTATAGATTCAAGGAAGTAATGACCCCTTGGAGAAAGCAGATCCACAACCCAAAGGCAGGCTAATAAATTCTCACATTATACATGGCCAAGAATGGATGACACAGTTTGTCCCTTTGGATTTCATTAACTCTAGTCGAAAGCTCTCCGAGTATGTAGCTAGGGGTCGAGCTTTAATGCCCTCCAAAGCACGCATTCGATCCCCTCAGGAAAGAATCACAAGACGACTATGTCCCCCATGATGTTTCTTCTACTTCTTCCTCCTTTTCCTCTCCACACCCTTAGGGCCTGTTTGGTTGCATGGTTGGCCCAACCCTGGTTACTATTCACAAGGGTACTTCCTCCTCACAGATTACTATTCACCCATCCCAACCCAGGCCAACCCAACCCTGCCCAACCCAGTAACCAAACAGGCCGGCGAGAAGATACATATCTACAATCCGGGAATTTTAGTGGAGTGAAGAGTCAAGCCTCAAAACCGGTCAAGGATTAGCCCACACATCATGGAAAATTCGTAAAAAAAATCACGTTCTAAACAAAATGTTCCAATTGATTAAGGAATTACATCAAAATAGGAGACAAGCAGGCAACAAGCTGCGATGCTAGTCCTTTTTAAATTGCAAAACCAGTCCTTCTAAACACGCCATCCATAAACCTAGGATCCATCACATTACTGTTCATGATTTTTTGGATCCTCTTCAAAAGCTCAACAACTTCTGGTGCTAAGAAACCAAAAGTATCAAAAGCAAAATGGATGAAGGCATGTTGATTCTCAGTGCACGCCTTCTCGTTCTTCACTACTTTTGCTGAAGCAGCTTTAAGGGCAGCATGCCCTACTGTGAAGGTCCCACTCTTCAACCCCACAAGTGGAGGAACTCCTATCAAGTCCACACAAGCATGTTTCCCTCTGATCTATCCAAAAATCAAAATATCAGCAGGTCTAAGTGTGGATCTTCCCTCCTGCGGAATTGTTAAAAAGTTCACAAGCGCATCTTTTTAGCAGCAACACCTACACATATGAGTACATCACATAAAACACATCTAACAAGATCATGTATGTACTTAAAATTCGGAAGCTCCATGCAATGAATTGCATGATCACATTCTTATAATTTCGCTGCTTTCGCTAGTAACAAAGGATCCTGATCCCTCGATATCCATCTTCTATCTGCTACCATGTACATTTTATACGTATTTTGTCATCTATATTCATTTCAAAACAGATTTTAATATCCACAATATCAAATTCATATATTAGCTGTAATATATTAATGGACTTATATCTTTATTTATAATTACGCTATAACATGAGTTTCTGCTTTCTCAAACCATATATAATACAAGTATTATAAAAAAATTATGCATGACATGAGTTTCTGCTTTCTCAAACCATATATAATACAATTATTATAAAAAAATTATGCATGCCCTGTAGTACAATATAATTATACTTATCTACAAAGCATTACTTATAATATTTGTATCATATTTGCTTATTTTATATCCATTTAACCTTATATATATAGAGGGCTTATCCACAGAGCACAGTGCCCATTTGGGGTTTTTTGAGCACCAAACGTGGGCTCGCCACGTGTATGTGTTGGTTCTATTTGGAAGGAAATGGTTTTGGTAATAGCAATGTACTTTGCATTATTAACATAATAGGAATTCGAGTTAAATCATTTCCATAAAAATAGGTGGTCGGTTTTAGTAAGACAAAAAAATACACATTTTAATTATTACCGACATACAGTCTATTTATGGAATGATCATTCCGCGTATAGATTAGAAAAGATAAATTACTGATTATAATTATTGATTATGTCAGTTACTAATGTCCATACAATAATTGCCGATTACAAATATGCATATTACAGAACACATTATTGAATGTTACTGAAGTTATAGTTAATAACGTTCATATAACAATTACTAATTATAAATGTCCATATGAACTCATTGTAATTGTTACTGAAGTTATACTTACTAGTATCCATACATCAATTACTGGTTATGTAATTACTAGTGTCCATACAATATTTACTGATTACAATGTCTATATTACTGAACCCATTCTGATTGTTACTGAAGATATTATTTTATTATTACTGATCTCATAGTAGCCATTACTTGAGAATCGTATATACATTACTGAACACACAACAAAAATTACTTGAGACTGTATATATATTACTTGAGTACTGTCTCTAAATTACTAAATTCTATTCAAATTAATAACACATATGGGAATTACTGACCATTTGTTATGGTTTTACTAACTTCAAAACAAGGACTTACTTGACCATTGTATTCATATTACTGAAATATGTACCATATAAACATGTGCTATAAGATATAGATATATACATTACTGAACAACCAACAAAAATTTACTTGAGACTGTATATATTACTTGAGTACTATCTCTAAATTACTAAATTCTATTCAAATTAATAACACATATGGAAATTACTGACCATTTGTTATGGTTTTACTGACTTCACAACAAGGACTTACTTGACCATTGTATTCATATTACTGAAATATGTACCATATAAACATGTGCTATAAGATATGGATATATACATTACTGAACAAACAACAAAAATTTATTTGAGACTGTATATATATATTACTTGAGTACTAACTCTAAATTACTAAATTCTATTCAAATTAATAACACATATGGAAATTACTGACCATTTGTTATGGTTTTACTGACTACACAACAAGCACTTACTTGACTAGTGTATTCATATTACTGAAATATGTACCATATAATAAAATGAATGTAAATTACTAACCATTGTTTGGATATTACCGATCTCGCAACAACTATTTACTTGACTATTGTATATATGTTACCGATTCCATTTGAATATGTTACGCACAATATATAAGATGTTACTTATCGTTCTTACAAATAGGTCGATGATCTATAAGTTACTTACGTAATTTAACAAGTTACTTGTTATACACATCATGTTAATGATATTAATACAAAATTACTGATATTAAAACAAAGAATGTCTGATTATATCTAATGATATCATTTTCAAAAGATGGAACAACATAATCTCATGTTCTGTGGATGTAAACTTCTAAGCAATCATATTGCTTTCATGATCCAAATATAATTGATAGTCATCCATCATCGTTCCTTCTCATATGATGTTCTCACGATCGAAATCCAACCAGGAATCATCATTCGTCATTGCTTCTGAGATTTCATGATCCAAATCCAATGACAAATCGAGCATCGTGTTTGAAACTGAAATCGAAAATATAAAAACAAACGATTAATCTGAGATCATAATATGAACCAAAAATGACAACTCACGAGCAAAAATAAGAGGAAACAAAAATTTTGCAATGAACGATTGATTAAAAAAAGTTCTACAAAAATACATTCGAAGAACGAAGCTCCTGCAATTTCAGAAGCTTGGTCGTTGCGCGAGATCAACAAGAATATGTTCGAATGACCATATCAAACACAATATGAAAAAAATCAACGGACGCTAATTTTAGAAAGTCTGAAAATACCATTTTTAAATAGACACCAAATATTGTGACTTGTGACGTGATCCTAAAATTTAGGGATTGATATTGGTAATCCAACGGCTGTGAGGATGGGCTCATTCCATTCAAATGGGCACAATGCTCTCTGGATAAAAATCCTATATATATATATATATATATATATATATATATATATATGGGTTTAATGTGGCCGCCCTTAAGGGGGAGCTAACTTGGCTCCTCCCGTGCCATTTCACCCATTTTTTATTTTTTTTGAAAATTTCTTCCGTGAATATTCACCACTATATCTCTATATTATGCTATTAAAATTTCATGCGAAACAGAGACTCCTACGGCCTCCATCCAGACAGACATTTTTTAACCGTAACAGAATTGCTAAAAATGACCACGTCTGGATGGAGGCTGTATGAGTCTTTGTTTCACACGAAATTTTAAAAGCATAATATAGGGATATATTGATGAAAATCTACGGAAAAAATTTTCAAAAAAAAACGGGGAAAATGAGGGCTGGGGGAGCCAAGTTGGCTCCCCCTCAAGGGGGCAACCCCATTTACCCTATATATATAGGGTTAAATGGGGCTGCCCCCAGGGAGTAGCCAACTTGGCTACTCCCACCCATATTTTTCCCTCATTTTTTTATTTCTTTAGAAAATAAAAATTTGTAAATTCATCATTATATCCCTCTAACATTCTATTAAAATTTTGTCAGAAACAGAGACTCAAACGACCTCCATCCAAACATGGTCGATTTAAAAAATCCTGCGACCGTTAAAAAAATGACGTCTGGATGGAGGGCCTAGAAGTCTCTGTTTCTGACGAAATTTTAAGAGAATGTTAGAGGGATATAGTGATGAATACAAATTTTTATTTTCCAAAGAAATAAAAAAATGAGGGAAAAATAGGGGTGGGAGTAGCCAAGTTGGCTACTCCATTTTCCAGGGGGCAGCCCCATTTTACCCATATATATATGGGTAAAATGGGGTTGCTTCCATGGGAGAGCTAACTTGGCACCCCCGTG
The DNA here is from genome assembly GCA_037367405.1 of Ottelia alismoides. Classification (NCBI taxonomy): domain Eukaryota; kingdom Viridiplantae; phylum Streptophyta; class Magnoliopsida; order Alismatales; family Hydrocharitaceae; genus Ottelia; species Ottelia alismoides. The sequence goes on from JAZKJV010001595.1 coordinate 180,610, forward strand.
CCATTTTGCTCGATTTTTTTATTTTTTATTTTTGAAATTTTCTTCCGTGGATTTTCACCAATATATCCCTATATTATGTCATTAAAATTTCGTGCGAAACAGAGACTCCTACGTCTTCCATCCAGATGGGGTTGATTTTAGCAATTCTGTTACCGTTAAAAAATGACTGTCTGGATGGAGGCCGTAGGAGTCTCTGTTTCTCACGAAATTTTAATGACATAATATACAGATAGTGATGAAATTCTACGGAAGAAAATTTCAAAAAAATTAAAAAAACCAGGTAAAATGGGACGAGGGGAGCCAAGTTAGCCTCCCCATGGGGCAACCCCATTTAGCCCCATATATATATATATGAGGTTAATGGGGGGCAGCCAACATGGCTGCCCCGCATCATTTTCAGCATTTTTTTATTTTTTTCAAAAAATATCGCCATGTATATTCATCCCCATATCCCTCCTATATGCCATTCGAATTTCGTCAGAAACGAAGACTCCTACGGCCTCCATCCAGACAATCATTTTTTAACGGTAACAAGATTTTTTAAATCGACACCATCTCGATGGAGGCCCTAGGAGTCTCTATTTCTGACGAAATTTGAATGACATATAATAGGGATATAGAGATGAATATACAAGGTGATATTTTTCGAAAAAAATAAAAAATACCGAAATAAGGGGACGGGGCAACCATGCTGGGGGCAACCCCATTAAATCCTATATATATATGGGAAAAGGAGTATGCTCCCTGGGAGTAGTCAACGAGGCTGCTCTCACCCTATTTTCCCCCCATTTTTTATTTTTTTGGAAAAATTTTTGTATATTCATCACTATATCCCTCTAACATTCTATTAAAATTTCGTCAGAAACAGAGACTCCTAAGCCCTCCATCCAGACGTCATTTTTTAACGGTCACAGGATTTTTTTAAATCGATCATATTTGGATGGAGGCCGTAGGAGTCTCTGTTTCTGATGAAATTTCAATAGAATGTTATATAGATATAGTGATGTATATACAGTTTTTTATTTTCTAAAAAAATAAATTTTTTTGGGGAAAATGGGGGTGTGAGCAGCCCGTTGGCTCCTCCCAGGGAGCAGCCCCATTTACCTCTCTCTCTATATATATGGGTTAAATGAGGCTACACCAAGCTACTCCCACCTTCATTTTCCCCCTATTTTTTTATTTTTTTTTGAAAAATGAAAATATGGATATTCACCACTATATCCCCCTCTAACATGTCATTCCAATTTCGTCAGAAACATAGACTCCTATGCCCTCCATTTGAAGGGGGTTAATTTCAACAATTCTGAGACTGTTAAAATTTAACAGTCTTAATGGAGGGGATAGAAGTCTCGAATTAAGTTGATTTTTAATGACACCATGGTGACATATTGTGATCCAAATTCCAATAGATTTCATTTCAGAAAAAAGGAAAAAATACAGGAGAAAAGAGGTGGGAGCATGTAAGTTAGCTACATTCCGAGAGCATACTCCTTTTTCCCTATGTCCGTGTATGTCAATATGCTTGCATCCTTATAGGAAGCTATACCCAAGTGGACTTCTTGGACCAAAACGAGTGTTGTCCCTTCTTAAAATCAAGTATGTTTAACGAAAATGTTATTTTTTTTCCGTGGCGCTCAATTCATTGATCGATCATTATAATAAAGAGATATTTACATCCATAATCTTGAGTAGTTTTGTATTTATGTACATAACCCTCTATAATTATGAATTATACACAAAAACTTGAATAATGTTTAACCCATACATGGCATAAACACGTGTCAACGTCAATCTCTTTTCTCCGTTAATTTTGATGGAAAATGTTAAATGTTGACATTTTCACCCCTTGAAATATATCATATTTATAAACGATGCCACTATTCATCTTCATCCCAACCCATTCAGCATCTTCCTCATCAGTGTTCACGAAAGCGGCCTGTGTGGCTGCATATGTGGCCGCATATGCGTATGCGGTGCCCTAAGCGCACCGCTTTCATGAAACCCCTCCATTATAGCCCTGTGCGCTTATGCGGGCCGCACCCGCATACATGTTTATTTATTTATTTATTTATTTTAATTTATGCCACATTTTTATTGTGTTATTTGTGCTACGTTTTCCTTGCTTTTGCATGTATGCCAACCAAGCATTCCATGACCATTTAAATCCATCGTCAAAGTAGTTGTACTACGAAATTGGAGTAAACACGCAACGAAGAAAAAGAATAATGTACTAATAATTTAGCAAAGTAATATAGTCAACTAATAATTATTATGAATGCAATATATTATCTGTAAAATTTGGTATTTTTGATAGAGGATCAATTATAAATATAACGACAAATATAAATGACATTATATTCAACAATAGAGGCATTTTGTGTGCTAACTTTTCTATTTTGTTGATTGTTGTCAATTATTTTATGAGTTAACCATTCTATTGAAGTATTGATATTTGATCGGTAGAGATTGTTTTGAAGTCTATATAAAAGTTATTTTTCCTAGATCTTCTGTTGGACCACAATTATGCATAAGTTTAGTTCTGTTGTAGTCACTTTTGTATATATTTATTTATTTTTAAATAAAAAATTAAGAAACTGCGTAGAACCGCATATACCCTGAATATACCCCCGCATACCCGCTTAAGCGTTATTCAGTGAGTTATCCGAACGCATTCGCATACCGCTTTCCTGAATGCTTGACGGTGACTCCAACGAGCGGATCCGCAAGATACACCAATCCCATATCTTGGAGCATCCTTCATCACCCAAATGCCTAACGGCATGGCAGTTACCCCAACAATGCCACCACACCAGCTTTCTTTCTCCAATTGAATACTCGTCTCCTATGTCTATACGTAGAGACCCGTAGGCCCCATCTGAACGGATCCACGTTTTCTTCTCATTCCAACTTCGAATTTCCGGGTTTGACGGGTCCTGGTCATCGAGCCAAAGCGAGGGAGAAGAGCACGTGATCTCCTCGTCGAACGTTCGTCGCTGCAATTAAGCTTCCAGGTCCTCCCGTCAAGGCTACAAGCCGAAATCGAGGTCATCAGATCTCGATTCTAATCCAAATCACGTTTAATATGATCTCAAGATCCAGAGATCCAAGTTTAATTTCTCGTAATGGTATTGATTTTGAAACGATCCCATCAATTTCATTTTGATTTCGGCCATTGCTTTTGAGTAATCTCCAGTCCTGTTCTGCCTTGTTTTCCTATGTTTGTCGGATTGCCTGACCTTTTCGTTTGCCCATTTCACCTCCGACCCACACCCTTTTCGCTATCAATCCATTTTGTTTCTTTCCTCTTCCCGATTGAGTTTGATCGGAGACACTTTCATCTCCATCTTCACATCGCACTCTGGTGACCATAAAACTCCCAGCATACAAAACATCAGAACTGCCCATTTTTTTAGCACGTTCTGCGGAAGTTTGAAGCACGAGCAAAGCATTTTCACATTCGCAGTTATCTTTAACTCCAAAGGATCGTCAACAGCAAACCACACATCCATCATTGGGGCCTTGAGAAACATCGGAGAAGCATTGTCGTCTCTTACATGGGTTTAATTCATAGCCATTGGATTAAAGATATGTTAGATTAACTCAATGGTTTGATTGAGTTAATGGACTAAACTAACAAAGAGTTATGATTGTAAGACAGAGTTACTATTCAGAGTTTCACGTGTAATTCATGATTATCGAAGGTTATGTACGTAAATACAAAACTAGTTATAGGTGTAAATATCCCTATAATAAATCGGAAGAAAAATTCATGGTAAGCCTCCCACAAGATGAATGACCAAAAAATTAAATAATATAGAGTAACAAGAGTGGAAAACCAGAGTTGCAGGATACTAGTGGGATCAGGGATCTTATCTCGCGATTCTACAAATCCATTGGATCTAATGCTCCTAAACAGAACTTACTTGTGCAGGAGGAAGAACGAAAACACGATCTGATTACGCTGCAAGAGGATGGTCAAATCCATTGGAGTCTGTAACCTCCTACAGTGGAGGGATGCCGGAATAGGTAGTGGTAAAGTGGCGGCAGGGAGGAAGGGGCAGAGACAGTAGAGGATATGAACTGTAAAATTGAACTATGCATTTTTTCTATCAGATATGATCCAGCTTCTTAACGGAAAACCCATAGTTTACAATGCCATACACCTCAAAGTTTGCCCTGTCTTTAACAGAAAATACAAGGATGCAGACATCATTTGCCATAACTAGGACACGCAGATTCCATCGACGACATATATGAGATTATCAAACACAATCAAACGCTTCACCTTATTGACTATAATTGTATTTGACCGAAATGGAACACTGTAACTATACACACTACTCAGATGTTTACTGCATTGCCCAATCAGCATTGCGACAAAACTTGTATTTAAGCATATATGAGTAACACAACGCCATCCTACCTCAGTGTGACCAAAAAAATACTTGATTGCGCAAGAAGGGTAGCTCTTAGTTCAATCCTCTACCGAACATCCAACACCTATTAAAATTGTTTGCCTAACTCAACCTTCTTCATTAGTCTAATAGTGTTGTGCAATATCGAGTCCAATATCCCCGCAACCTGCAAAAAAAAGGAAAATATAAAACTACAAGAACATGAACCCAGAGAAACGAACTATGCTAAATTACAGAACTATACCGTGAAGATACCACCAATAATGGCGCAAACGTTAGTGATGAAATGCGAAAAGGGCTTTTTAACCTCCGATATCAAAACCTGGATTTTTAAAAACAATGAGTTTTTTCCTTGATGCATGCAAATTTCCAAAGTGAAAGATGTTAAATAGGACTACTTACTTGCATAGGGGTGGGTTCAAAATGGAACTTCACCACAGGAATGTAAAAGCTCTGGGCCAAACTGCTGTGAGCCGTATATTCATATTCTTCTACTAGTGTCTTTATTTTCGACGATCTTATCGACACAATTTCAGTCTTCACAACTTGAAGGTAATGTTCGATGGTGACGTTTGCATTAATGTCAGAAGGATTAGTGATGTACGACCTGCCGGCCAAGCGGTCATGACTAAAACCAATATAAGGGGTGAGCCGTTGTATTTCGCCTAGCGACATTGTTGTCAACTTTTTGCCAAATGAAAAATGTGAAACAACGTGAGAAACATTTATCTGAGAAGCATTGAAGGAGTGTGCACCAGAGCGTGCAGATATGACAATGTTGCCTGGAACCTGCACATTGGATAGGAAATAAGCACATCTGTTGATCTGTATCAATAGAGAAAACCACATGTTTATTAAGCTATACATAAACTGGAAGCGATGCCACTAAATTTTCATAACATTATAAGTTATCATAACCTAAAGAATTAGCTTTTAGATTAAAAAAAAGATTAACCAGGTTTCTTAAAAAAAGTTCAGGTTTCTTAAAGGTAAATCACAAGCCGAAAGAAAATCGGAGTTGGCAAAGTGGAATTTATCCAGAAAATGTGCGCAAGGCTACAAGCTCCAAGCGCTCATCCTGGTGATTTCCATACACTCATAAATATGTCGTGCTCAAAAGTTCAAATTCAGACATATCAATTAGTAACCATTTAACAATTTAGGAGGTGAAGCATTCCAAAAGCAAAAGAATGCTGACATACAGATGCACAGCTTAAAATGACACCCCAGAAGATGCCATTTTATTGGGTGATGAGAACCTGAGCAGATAATCACTTTATCGGTATGACAGTGGCTATAGATGTGCACACTAGAACTGTTGATTTATGCTATATATTGAACACAAGGAAACTGGGTGGAAGCCCCAGGGAAGATTCAGAAACATGTCTCGAAAGCATGCATTATCACTTCATTGGAATTTCACAACATAAACATCATGTTTTGCAGGCTAATATCCTAAAACTCGTACTTATTGCACTCAATTTTAGTCCTTGCAGATAGAACATCTTGCCTGAGAAACGAACCACCATTTAACTTTAATGTTGAGGTTAGCTAATATCCATTTAAGCTTTTGTCAATATTTATCTACTGTTGTTATTTGGCAATGCGTCTAGTATAACATCACATGTTAGGAGAGAGGTGTAAGACTAGGACTGGCTATTGAGTCACGGCTCGATGAGCCAGGCTCGGGCTCGGCTCGATAAGGGCTCGTGAGCTTGGCTCATTAAGCTATTGAGCCGAGCCCGAGCCAGGTTTTTGGACTCGATAGCTTATCGAGCCGAGCCCGAGCCGAGCCCTGCTCAGCTCGATAACTCAATAACGGGCTCGATAAGGAATATATATATATTATATTTGTGAAACTACAATGATTTTTATTTGTATGGGAAAAGGCTTTGTTGTTGTTGTTGTATTAGTTTTGCAACATTGTTAATGGTGGATTATGTGTTTATGTTATTTATGTAACAACAATGTTGGGTGGACTATGTTGTAGACTTGGATTTTCTACCTTTAATCTATGTTAATCTAGGTTATAGTTAGATATTTAGTATTTTTTTTCTTTTTTATTAACAAGCAGAATGTTACAATATATATTATAAGAGGAAAGGGAAGCTACAACATGATGTAGCTAACCTTAGCTATATCAGGGGCATTTTCGTCTCTTTCTTTTTATTTTTTTCAAAAATACCACGATGGATTTTCACAACTATATCTCTCTAACATGTCATTCAAATTTTGTCAGAAACAGAGACTCCTACGGCCTCCATCTAGACAATCATTTTTTAACGGTCACAGATTTGTTGTATTTTACCTGTTCTGGATGGAGGCCGTAGGAGTCTCTGTTTCTGACGAAATTTGAATGACATATTAGAGGGATATAGTTATGAAAATCCATCGTGGTATTTTTGAAAAAAAATAAAAAGAAAGAGACGAAAATGCCCCTGATGTAGCCAAGGTTAGCTACATCATGTTGTAGCTTCCCCTTCCTCATATTATAATTTAACTTTCATATACAACTCGGATGGTGGCTTACTGGTAAGGTGGACGATTTTTAAAAAGGTCTCGGGTTCGAGCCCAGGCAAAACACTTTTTCACGAAAAAGACACTTATTTCCTTAACGATCCTGAATAGGCTCGAGTTCAGACCAGGCTCGATAAGAGGCTCGGGCTCGATAAAGGGCTCGTCTCAAGACTTATCGAGCCCGAGCTGGCTCGATAAGGGCTCGAGCCCACCGAGCTCGAGCCCAGTTGGGCTTATCGAGCCCGAGCCCAGCCTTGGCTCGGCTCGTTAGGCTCGATAGCCAGCCCTACAGTAAGACCTACCACATATATTGTTGCACGATTTAGTTACTGATTGATTAGGATCTTTCTAGATTCTAATTGGTGTGAAGAGACTATTCATTCATATTCTGATTAGAGAATCCATCCGGACCATAATTGATTAGAGGATCAATATTGATTTTGATTGTTTCCTGTCCCATCTACTCATTTCCAGTAGGGGAGATTTGGAGATTTTCTTATTTAAGGATAATTGGTAACTCTGCATGTTTAGAGAGATTTGTGAATCTATCTATTTATAGATATATATCTGTATGGGAAATATTTAAACCCCATAGGGTTAGTGTTTTGAATCATCCCTCTATACTCCAGTTCTTCCACCATGTTGAGAGAGATCCACCGTCACTGCTAACCTTGTAAATATTTTGTTGTAATTGTTTATGTGCTTGCATATTCATGTGTTTGTTTTTGCACTCCGCTTCCGTTGCACCTAACAAACCAGTATCAGAGCCGTCGAGTTTATCTAGAGCAAGGAAAAGATGACATAATGCAATATCAAGATGGAAGTTCATGTACATGAACGGGGTCGGTCTTTGGTTGGCAGTCAAGTGGTAGCCCTTGGAGGGAAAGACAACGGTGGAACCTAGCAGGTGATGCTATGTTGTCCGAGAATTCAATTCATGGTGGACTCTAGCAGGTGATGTTCTATTATCCAAGAATTAAATTAATAATGAAGTACAGATTTTTTTTTTGCTTTTTGAGCATTCAACTCACAGTGTAGTCAAGTAGTGGTTTTTCTGCTACCTAAGAATTCAACATATAGTGGAGTCTAGCAATGGCTTATTCTGCTATATGAGAATTCAACTCATTGTGGAATCTAGCCGTGGTTATTTTGCTATTCGAGAATTCAACTCATGGTGAAGTCTGCTATCTGAAAATTCAACTGACGATGAGTTCAACAATAGTTTTTCCACTAACAGAAAATTCAATTAAGTAGTGGTTGTTCTGCTACTTAAGGATTCAATTCAAGGCGGAGATCATTGATATGATTTGAATCCTAATTGATTAGTATCCTTCTACATTATAATTGGTGTGAAGATTCTTCTAGATTCTGATTGATCAAAATATCCATTCAGATTCTAATTAGAGAATCCATCCAGACCATATTGATTGGAGGATCCATCTTTATTCTATGTTACCTAACCCATATACTCTTCCTATTGTGAGAGATTTCGAGATCCTCTTGTTTAAGGAGATTTGATAATATGCTTATTTAGAGAGATTTGTGATAAATTAGTCAAGCAAAGCAATCCTTGCCTCTCGGAATTCGACTCAACTTATGCCTCTTCTGATCTATACACTAGTTCGGGTGTCCCGGCCACTTTTCCTTACTCATGTCTATTTATGGAGATTTATTTATGTGAGGTACTATATAAACCCCCATAAGTTTAGTCTTTTGAATCATCTCTATATACTCCAATTCTTCCATTATATTGAGAGAGATCCAATGCGCTACCAAGGATGTAGCCTTAAAAGATACCTATGTTTATTTCTGTACTCTGCTACCGCCGCACCTAACATCTATAGTGCCATAACTTCCGGACCATTACTACAGTTTCAAAAATGTACTAAGCCTTCTCCCACTATAAGTAGGGTCGGGTACATGGATTCTTGCTCAAATCCAGGTTGAAAGATTCGACTATTTTTTACGTTGGCCGTCGTCTACCTAACGCAACCCCTGTAAGAGTGGGATTTGAACCCTGTTCTTTTGAGTGGTAGACACACTGTACTACCACTAGACCATTACTACAGTTTCATTGAGAAGAAATGATAGAATATCCAATTACCAAATTAGCTCAACCATTTACCACTTTTAATAAGCTCGAGTCTCACACATAATTAGGAAAACATATTTCTTACACCTACAACCAAGTACATTACAAATGGTCCATATCTCAATGCAAAATTTTCACCAATAGTAAACCATAATTATAAACCAGATCCGTTATCCAAGCCTTCATCGAAACAGAACAATGTAACCGATTTTAATTCGCATAGTGTCTCATAACAAATCCATCCAAGATTCTACACGCTTAAATACATAAAAGACAGATCATAATTATGGGTTCTTACTACCATTTTCCTGCCCACCCCCTCTCCTATACAGCTCATTCTTCATGACTTTCAATTCCAACTCGAGCATCAATCTGCCTTATTTTAAAAATGTGTGAGCCACCTGCAACATATATCTCATTTTCTTGATAGAAAAAGAAGACACGTTTTAACCGATTAAAATATACGGTCAGCATTCTGAGCAAATATTCATGATGGAAAAAAAATGTATACATGAGGCTTTCTGCACTAAGATATGAAATTCAAAACCAAAATCTCTATCTTTCACATCCAATATGAAATCCTTGTTCATGCCAGCTTTTTGATATGGTAATATTTAGTTCATACGTCAAGATAAACAAAAGCGAATTGTAGATACCTTCTTAACACGCACAAAACCTTCAATTCTGCAGCCACTAGTCACTGGTGCAGGACGTTTTGTCGAATCCACAGTATTGTTGGATTTATCTTCCAGTGCAAGTTTTTCAGACTTCGCTGAGACAGAAGCAACTAGAGTTTCCATTGCCTAAACATACAAGCAATTCCTTTAGTGCTGTGTGTGTGTGTGTGGGGGGGGGGGGGGTATCTCAAAAAAAATGTAAATAAACGCAATTCTTTGGTTTAAACTCAAAATACCAACCAGCCAAAATATAATAGAAGAACCAATTTCCAAATCTGATGGAATAACACGGACATGCAAAACATCATCTGTTTGTGTTTGAGCATGCCACGGAATTTGTGTAAAACAAATTGAATCCATGCCAATGTTGACGAGTACATTATTTTTTATGAAGGACAAGTACACTATCAGAATGCTGTAGACCTTGAGGAAATGTGCGAAAAAAGGACACAGTCAGGATGTGGCAGTAGTAAATCCCTTGGGTCACATACTACTACAAAGACGAAAAAAACTAATGCATCTTTTCTGGATTAAGAGAAACTATGCCTCCAAGTTCGAAAGTGTTGAGATTTTGACATAATGGGAAAAAGACCACCCAAAACAATTATCTAATTAAAAATTTTTAAGTGCTTCCATCATTATACTACTCATAATCTTGATAAAGAAGGCATGCACATATTCATTTAAATTATCTTCTAATTGTAACCACGAATTTTACATTCAGATGTGTAACATACAATTTAATTTCCAGCTTCCGTTGGTTTCAAATACTTAGTCATCTATTGACATGGCCAACGAAGGATTGCTATCTTTTCTTCTAGAAGGAACAAAAGAATACATATAACAGATAACTGAATAGGAAGCACAAAAAGAAAATCGAGCTTTAAGAAGAGATACAATTAACAAGGCACCTGCAACGAAAATTGTGCATACCTTAACTAAGCTCTCAGTATCCCGCTCACCGTAATAGGATTCGTGATCATGGTGTCCATGATTTTCTCTATATTAAAAGCACACATGTTATGAAAATGAAGCAGAAATAGTGTTTCTTAGTGAATGTAGAATGTTTTACATCTAAAATATAAAGTAAAGGTCCGAATGAATATATATATATATATATATATATATATGATTTTTTTATCCAATGGGCCTGTGCCCATTAGAGATGAAATGAGCCCGAATCATCTCCAACAACTCCAGCAATAAAACTACAAGCTCCAGTAAGAGCCTACTCCATCTCCAGTAATAGAAATACAAGCTCCAATAACTAATATATATCCATGCTTCAGTAATATATCTCGAAGCTTCAGCAAGTGATATCATAGCTCGAGTAACTTATATAAAGTTACAAGTAAGTGCGAACCAAAGCTACTGATTAAATTACTTCCTTTACTTACATTTGATTCAAAGTTACTGATGACAATACGAAAGTTACTGGTGTGTTTAGTATTACTGAGTTCAATTGCTAATGGCAATACAAAAGTTACTAGAGTTACTGATCGTCGGATTAAGATCAAACGGCTGGGATTAGGGGCTCATCTCGTCTCTAATGGGCACAGGGTCCATTGGATAAGTCCTATATATATATATATAAACAAAACAAGAAAGAATTATATGCAGAACACCCAGACATGCTTTCATTATATAACACCCCATCATCAGGCGCATGTCTGAGTATGGCTCCTTCCACACACACTGCCAATTAATATATGCATCTTCCATACTTCCATTCCACCCCCACTATGACATTATGATGTTCGTTCCCTGGCCGTTCAACACGAACTTAAAATAGGAAAGATAGATACAATAGTGAATAGCAACTTTAACAACTAAATGATCATTTTTACTAGCGAATTTCCTAAGCTATAAATAAGCTTTTACAGTTCAAAATGTAGATACAACAACAATCAGCAATTTTAACACATAATTGACCCTTATTAATAACAATTTTTAAAAGTTGAAACAAACCAACTCAACCAAAGATGAAAGGGAAAAAGGAACTATTGGAATTTGGGTCCAAATGATTCACGAGAGGGCTTAGGCCTCCTGCAAGGTTCAAGGAAGCCAAAACTTGATGGTTTGAACCAGTGGCATCTTTCCATGCCTTCCCCTTCCACGTTCATGTCTCCTTCCATGGCAGGACATGGAACCACAAGATCTGACTTGGCAGCCAATTGTGGACACTTGGGATGCCATTGTTGGAGTCAGCAACAACTGTCATCCATCATGACTGCCAGAAGGGTTGTCTTTACTCCAACATTGTCTCCCAAAGTCATGGGCTCCAGGAAAAGCAGACTAGGTGCCATGGTCTGCAGTAGGTGAGAAAATTTCTCTTTTCCAACGGATGGCACTAAATGATCTCGAGGTGCTGGTGAAGTCTTGTGAATGCGAGACTAAACACGCATGAAAGATAACATAAATGCAGATATAGAACACAAAATCACATAAAGAAAAGCACATGAGATTTGTGCATCCCGATAAGGTGGGGCCCCCAAACACTAAGATGTGAGCTCAAGACACCCATAAGAATCTTGGGATCACCAAGGGTTGAGCTTTTGAAGAAGATAAAGAGACCCAAGCCCTAGCACCATTAATCTCATTAGCAAGCTGTTGAAATATAAACGCGGAAGCAAAATCGATAATCAAGAACAAGAAACATAAAAATATAAAAGTGGATGCTCAGATTTTACGTGGAACCCTACTCCGTGATGAGCGGGATGAAACCACGTGAGAAGGCCTCAAAGGGTTGGATCTCCTGTATCGAATCTCTCAAGGAGTACATGGAGTGTAGGGCTTCTTATATAGCCCCACAGACAGACCGAAGTCTCATTAATAGTAGATGTGGGACAAAAATATGAGTGGGGATAATTGGATCTTGGAGAGATCTAATTACCATGACCTCAAATTTCAGCGAAATTGGACCGAATTTCGGTCGGATTTCGGTTTCGACGGGTTACTGAAATTTACCAAAATGGCTGAAATAATCGAAATATGGGGGTCCTAGTACAGAAATGACTGAAATATAGGTCGAATTTCGATCGAAATTTCATTTCGATCGATCACTGAAATGGTGACCGAAACTGACATTTAGGGCCTTGCCAATTACCCATCTATTACATACTCCAACACTCCCCCTCAAGCTGGAGTTGAGAAAGCTGCAACTTTGCAACAAAAGAAAAATATACAATACATCTTCACTTGATACATCTGAGAGAGAGAGAGGAATAGAGACACCCCGCTCGGATGGGGATAGAGACACATCGTTCGAAGTAATCGTTGCAAGTAGAAGACCTCGCTTGAGGACAGGTCTGAGACGATCAGGTCACCTAGAAAGAACATCAGTCGTGCATGTAGTAGTCGCTACGACAACCAGGTCGTGCCTGGAGTAGAGTCGTAAAGGAAGAAAGTCTCGCGCGAAGTAGTAATCGGGGATAGAATAATCAGGGATAGAAACATCCTAATAAAGTAGCCAATGCTCGAGGTGACGACGGCTGATAGCAATAATAATCTGGAGTGTCGGTCTGTCAGTGGACGGGCAGTAAAAGTCATGTAGATACATCTCAAGAAGAATTATATATGCTCTATCTAACTCTCCCTTTCTCATACTTGATAGAATAAGACTGTAGATCATCAAGTTGGGAGAAACCAAAATAAAATATGCATTGTTTTGTGTGCTATGTTGCACAATTCATTCATGTTTTTGGTAAATGTTTCCTTTTTTCTTTGTCTCTTCTTTTTTTTTCAAACAAATCAAGCCTTTTTTTTTGAAATCGACCTTTCTCTCTCTCTCTCTCTCTCTCCTTTTTTTGGAGTACAACCCAATTGGGCCTAAAACATATCCTCTCTTTTTTTAATGCAGCACACCGACCCCCGTTTCCTTTTTCTCGAACTAGGCCCCTTGAGCCTAAATTGAAAAGTACCTTCCCTTTTAAAAAAATCAGGAGCAGAACCAAGGCCCTCTGATCCACGATCCACGTATATACTCCTTAGGGTTCTCTAACCCAACTTGTCATCGCCTTCTGCAAGGGCTCGCGCAACCTGAACAATCTCCTTCCGCCACCGCTGCTTGGGATCTGAGATTCGGAGGAGAGGCATTTAAGCGAGGAGTTTATGTTGTTGATGCCTAAAGACACATACCTCTACAGTGATAGAGGTATTATTGAGACTTTGATGAGAACATGTGCGCCTAGGATGCTTTCCACATGTGAGGTGTATGCCTGGAGCAATTGGGGTTCCAAGAACCCTTGCTTTCGCTGGAAGGCTCCTGGAGATGTGCCTGAAGGAGTTTTCCTGCGTCATCTCTTCTTTTTTCTTCTTTGAGATGGGATCGACAAAAGAAGGTGTCGATGTATGGATGTTGCTATGCAACACATGAAGAAATCACGCCATGGCTCACGCAAGTTGCCACTAGCAGCAGTGGACCTAGTTTTCTTCGAAGCAGGGTTCCCTCGAACCCATCAAGGATGCATGTTTTTTGAACAAGAGAACTAGGGTTTAGATTGAACCCTTAGAGAGCAGAGAATAAAATTCTTCAAGACTTGCACATGATCGCAGAACAAAAAAATAGAATTAGGGTTTCATCAAAATCCCTAGAATTCGATCTTTGAACAAAACACAAACATAAAAATTGCTAAGAATAAATCTACAACTGAACCACAGAATCGATTTGCTCTGATACCATGTTGAAATAACACAATGCGGAAACAATAAACAGATCAAGAGCAATAAACATAAAGAATACTGGAGATTTTACGTGGAACCCTACTCCGTGAAGAATGGGATGAGATCACGGGAGAAGGCCTCAAAGGACTGGATCTTCTGTATTGAATCTTTCAACGAGTACATGGGGTGTGGGGTTTCTTATATAGCTCCACAGACAAATCGGAGTCCCACTGATAGTCGATGTGGGACTAAAACATGAGTGGGGGTAATTGGATCTTGGAGAGATCCAACTACCCATCTATTACATACTCCAACACAAGCTATAGGTAATATTAAGTGCATCTCCACAAGTCCAACTTGTCATCCGCAAAAGTGGCGACTTCCCTCTTTTTTGGATAGCAGGGGAGGAAAAATGATCACCTTTAAAGGATGAAAATCAAATACAACCCCATCGTAAGGCCTAGATTGAATTGAATCACAGTCTTTCACTTGAACACATTCCCTTGTACGGAGGTTTCATCATAAATGCTACTTACTGGAAAGTCGTGGATATTATGCGCTAGAGAATTTGGAATCATGACCATAGGAACAGTGTAGTGCAAGTTGTCCATCCTTTTTCACTATATCTTCCCACCAAGAAGGGCTCGGACATGGTTGTTGCATATTGGGCACATTTACATTTCCATGGAGACCACACCACTTCTTATCATATGTCCACCCATTTATGGGTCTGGATGTAGGTGAAGAGTCAACACGGATCTGATTTACTAAGCGGAGGGATAACAAGGAGAGAGCGTCCTTAGATAACAAGTGAGCCCTATTGATCTATAGCATATTTCCACTACTTGTGTTTCCTACACTAGGTGGATTAAGAGTGATAGAGTTGCATGTACAAGTTGGCATAAACTATAAGGTTAAACAAATTTCCTCCTTTTTTGTTTTTTTCCTATTTCACCTCTATGCTTCTCTATTTTCCTTGTTTTCTCTGTCTTTCCTTTAAAGAAACTGAAGAATATACTATACGGCCATAAGAACAAAATGGCAAAGCCTTCTCCCACTATAAGTAGGGTGGGCTACATGGATTCTTGCTCAAATCTATGTTGAAAGATTCGACTACCTAACGCAACCCCCACAAGGGAGTATTTGAACACTGGTTTTTTGGTGGTATGCACACTGCACTACCACCAGACCACGTTGAAAGATACGGCCGTAATAACAATTAAAGAAAAATAAAAATACAATAAAATAAGTAATACAAACATGTAAAAACTGTAAAGTTCTTGATAAAAATTAAAGACCTTTAATGTTCTCTGAACCCCATTAATAAACTCACAATTGGTGCAAGGAAGCTCCAAAAAGGTGCAACGATGAAAGGTCTATATTAGTCTGCATGGAGCACATCGAATCGAAAAAATAGGTAAATGTATGAGACAAGGGGTAGTCAAAGAGGATGCTCGAGGAGAGCGGAAGAGCTGGCGCTTCGGGCTGATGCTAATGGCACAATGGGCCCACAAAGTGATTAGTTTAAGACAAGGAGAGGGCTTCTCCGACTATGCAGAGGAGGGTGGTAAGGTACCTCAAACATCAAGGTAAGAGATGATGAGCCATGCAGGAGTAGAGCGTGATCTAGTTGGGAAATCTTAGTCGATGTGAGCATTCCTATGCAAACCTACTAAGATGTATCCATGGTAGTCTTGATGTACATCAAGGTTGTCCTTTGAACAAGGGAATTCTTTACACTAGAGTCGCCACTAACATATTGCTAGGTGGATTGCGCAGAGTGCCTTGGAGATTGTAAACCCACCACTGGCTTTTATATTTATCACGGGGGCACTCTTGTCACATGCAGAAGAAAGAAACAATTTTGTGGTACCACTCAAGTGCTGAGAGCAAATATAAGGTAATAACCCAAGCAGCAACAGAGATAGTGGATTCAGGTTGTACTCAGTGGTCTTCACAGTCCACCTTCTTAACATTTCACCACTTATAATGATAACGTTGATATACAATACACCCTCCATGCACATAGCAAACAAACTAATGTTTCACGAGCGGACTAAATATATATAGGTTCATTGTCACTTCACTAAAAACCTCATCCAGGGAGGTTTTTTCTGAACCATCAATGTTAGTTTGCAGATCAAATTACATATATTTTTACCAAGGTACACCCAAAGACTTTTTTAAGTGATGTTTTACCACATTGAGCATTTTCGATATCCATGCTTCAACTTGCGAGGGAGTATTAGAGTAGGAGCAATGTACTTCAATTGTCTTTGACTTTTTGTATTTATGTATACTCACCTTAACCCAAGCCCCATACTATACATAGAGGGTTAGGGTTTGTTTCTCTGTATAGCATTCTCCCATTACATCTTTCACATAAACAATGTTTTGGTGAAGAAAGGGTGACAGTGACCAGTGGTAATGTTGTGTGTTAGCTTAAGGTATGACATGACCACAAGGGATGGGCTGGATGGCATGACCATGAGGGTGGGAGTGGCACTTTGGAAGAGGTAACCACACTAGTGCAGTCGATCGTCATTAAATGAGCCAAGCACATTAGCAATAGTCTGTACGGAATCGACTGCAAGTAGCAACAGCAAGGATATTGTATTTGGTGAAGTATCAAACGTAAATATTTAGAAGTATCGATTTTTATACTATGTGAATTTTATAAGTTGATTTTTATTGACATAGGTGTTCTATATATAGGAGACTGTTTAAAAAGGCCAAAGGATACCTACAAGATATTACTTACTAACTTAAGTATAGAAAATAAGAATTTTTTTGTCCCCACAAATATTGCAATATGACTTCTACCCCTACCTTTTTGTTTTTTGGATATAAGCCCAAGATTGACCCAAGGTAGATCTGAATGGAGGCGAAGAATCCATGTAGCCGACCCTACTTAATTGTGGTAAAAGGCTTTGTTGTTGTTGTGAACCCTATAAAACTTTACTATTTAAATATCAACCCCATCCATCAGAACAAGATGGTCAAACCATCATAATTGACAATGGAAAAAAAGGACATTAAAATTATTGCCCTACAAACCATTGCTAATATGTGTGCCCCAACCTATAAATACACCAAGAACCCCATATAACTTCTTGGCCCTATATTCGAGTACACATTCATTCCAATTATAAGGACCTAATGGCCAAATCTTGATGGACTAAGGACTAAACCATAATAAAATAAGTTTAACCCTTAAAGTATGTAGTATTATTTTTTAGCCTTCTCCATCCCCCAACAACTCTCTCATACTATCTCACCAAGGGTCACTGATACTCACAATGCATTTGTTGTAGAGGAGAGGAGCTTGTCAAGGGTATCATGATTCATGATACAATAATGGGAACATGCACAGTTTATAGAGAGTGTATGATAGAGGAGTCCAATGCCAGGGTAAGGTTTTAAATACCTATATTGACACCATATTGACATGGTATTGATATGATATTTCAACGATATATCATCCAAATATTGCCCATATCGATGCACATTTGTGAATGCTGGATTGAAAAAGGCATGGATATTGCCAAATCACAGACAATATCAACCCCATGCCGATTACGGATATATCAATGGTATATCGCCAATATATGGTGGTATCTCGATCCATTAAGGGCACTGAGCTAGGCCTCGAGGGAGCGATGAATGTTGAAAGAAACAAAGGGGGAACTTCATGCAGGCTCACAACGATGTAGGTGATGCAGAATAGAATTTCGCATGGTAGAAAATAGAGAGGAGAAGAAGTGGTAGAAATGAGCCCATTACGTGGGCTTTTAGTAGAGAAAGCGCAAAGATGCAACACGAGGGAGACAAAGAAGGGGAGAGAATATGGAGATAAACTCCAATTTCAAATTTCAACTGCAATTGTCACCATACAATGACCCATAACCCATTTATAAAGAGAAGCAGAGATTTAAATAAAATAAAATAAATAATAATTCTAATACGACTACTAAATTGTCTCAACCAAATCACTAATTGCAAATCGCATGCGACATCTTTATTTAAATAAATTGAAAATTACAACAAACACAAATTAGGCAAAATAACAACAAACCCTGGCATTAATTTAATTAGATACTAATTGGACAAATGAAAAATCCTAAGTTAATGGAAACCCTAATTTTAACCATAATTTCCTGATCCCGTGTTGCATCAATTCTCTCTTAGAAAAATTCATCTCCCAATGAATTGTTGATCTTCGATTGCAGCGCGCGTCAAATTAATCCCCAATTTGATCCCTTTATTTGTTGACCTTTTTCCCATCCTCAATGTTTCTTTTGTATTTTTTGGAGGGGAATTAGTTACAAGTTTTATACCCCTCCAATAGAAAATTCTTTCCCTTTTATTTTTTCCCAAATTAACCTTTAGGTATAAACCTTTTGGTGGAGGGACTTCTTTATTCTTCTCCCATGACAGCCATTCTTTCCGTAAAACTTTAGGGTATGGTTCCTATTGGGAGTAAGAGAGCAAGTGATAGGGTTTCTTCTACCCCGAACTCTTAATAGCGTCGAGTTTCATGGTTCACTCTTTGGAGCAACATCAATCAAGGCAGCGATTGGTGCTACATATGCAATATTGGCAAATCTAATAGGGGTCACATCGAGATCGAGATTAATGGTCACAAAGCTCCAACTTTGGTAACTCCAACAACGATGGTGACAGACAACAAAATCAAAGCTTGTAGTGATGGGAACTCCGAACTTCACCGCTATATGGTTGGGTCGGTGGCTCTCAAAGGGTAGGAGGTGATGGAGGTGCTCATGTAGAGGCAGTGTTGGCACGGTGGTGGGGAATAGAGTGAGTGGGGAAGGTGGTGGTGGCAATACACATATAGGTAAAGGTGCTAGTGGTAGAGTTGGAGGTGGCGGGGCTGATAGGAAGGTGGGGGTAGGGTTGGTATAAATTTTGGCGGCGTCAATGGAGGCGGAGGTATCGTTAGTGTCAATGGTGAGGGCGGTGGTAATGGTGATAAAGAAGGATATGACGATGGTGATTGTGCTAGTATCGGTGACAGAGGCGACGATGTTGGCATTGGAACAGGTGGTAGTAGAGGTGATGCTGGGGTGATGGAAGGTGGTGGCAGTGTTGTTGCAAGGGAAGGGATATGCATCGGTGGTGGAGACTCGAAAGCCTCTTAGACATTGGTTGAAGAGGCATCTTCTTCCTTCTTTTCTTCTTTGTATTCGTCAGATAAATATTGTGTGGCTTCTTCAGTGGATAGACCTTCAACAATAGGATATTCCTCCACATTTTCTTCTTCCGTGTAATCGTTGAATCTATGTTGTATGGATGTAATGTAAGTTGCCACTTGTCCTTGGATAAATGGAGCTTCCACGAACCAAAATTCCACTCCCTTTTCGTTTTGCATTGAAACGGGGCACTTTATATTTCAATCACCAATGCTCGACAGAATCGTCAAATCGTTGGGACAATTCAAAATTCATACTGTGATAACCAATTGATGCAGAACAGACATTCGCATGGTAGAATGAGAGGAAGAGGTAGAAACACACATGATGCATGGGATTTTAAAGAAATCATGAAATGCACAAAAGGGAGAGAGAGAGAGAGAAAGGGGGGAGATGATATGGAGATAAACTCCGATTGTTAATTTCAGCTTCAAATGTCCCGTTACAATGATCCATAGTCCCTTTATATAAAGGGGTGGAGATACAAAATAAATTTTAAAAAAGAAACTAATCATAATTTGACTCATAAACTGTCTCAACTAAATCACTAATTAGAGAATATATGTGATCTCATTATCTCAATAAAATCAAAATCGCAACGAACTCAAATTAGGCAAAAATAACAACAAATCATAACCCTAATTTAATTTGACTATAATTGGATGGACAAAAAATCCTAATTTAATAAAAGCTAGTTTCAGTCCTAGTTTCCAAACTCTGTGCTGCATAAGTGGGTTTAATGAATCTCCCACCTCTCCGTTGCGAGATCCATACTTCTGAGAGACACACCCCTTCTATGTACAAGTTTCTCTCATCCACTCTCTTCTCTTATGAATTCTGCTCTCGTGACAAGTTATGTTACTTATATCTCCTGACAACTATGCCGAAAGGCGTGATCCTCCCTTATGTCTCATGACAAGTTCCATGGCCCACTCCTCAACAGTATTCACACCGCAAAAGATAGTGAGCGAGAAGAAAAGTGATGGAGGAAAAGGATAAAGAGGGGGGAGAAGGTAAAAAAACAAAAAATATAGTGTTTACTGTCATTGATTTTATGTGTGTATTACATTCTGGTCTTCACCCATCAAATTTAACAGCTTGATCAATTTGTCTCAACAACAAGGGTGGGCATATATAAATATATAAGTTATAGGGTCACACTATTAAGTACTAAAAGAAATAGAGGCACCGAACAATAATGATAATGAAAATTAACGTGCACGTAAAACATATCCTTCCTCCAAGAAATCGGAAGTAAAGTCCTCAGTTGACGTGCCAAATCACTTTCCAGAAAATTTAATTTAATGAAGCCTTCTTTCAAAAAGAACTAACTTATTTTGACTTCCTTATCCATTGGTAACGAGCTTCTTCTGTTTTTTACTTTCTCCAGATATGGGCATAGTATCAAACAAAAACCACATGGACCGTGCTTAGAGAGATACATATTAGCTATCCAAATGGACCTTAGTCTTCGTTGTCCAATGCAATCCATTAGCGTCTTACGTATGACCAACTAAAATAAGATGGTGCATATAGTAAAGCCTGGAACTCAGTTTTAGAGAATGTGGAAAGACTTTCAAATGAGAAATAGTTAGTGGTGAATGGGTCACTAAGCTAGCCGGTTCTAAATTGGACATTATCACATGGTAGGCTAAATTACACTGCTCAACACCTGATGGAATGTTTAATTGGACCAAGTGAAGGATGCATATGTTCAGGAGGTAATTAATGAATAGTCCATTGGTCAGAATCGTCAAAATGAGAAGCAATTGATCTTGATTTAATCTTCTAAAATTAGTTCACAATAAATGCAATAAGCCAAATTAATCTAGTTCCAATCCAGTCTAAAATATTGATTATTTTTATGGTAAACCTACCCAGAACAGCAAAAAGTTGGAGGTTAAGGAAAGAAAAACATCATGATAAAGCAAGTTACCTCACGTCGCTTCCTTTTCGGAAAATTCGGATAGAAGGGTATCCCTGAATATGATGACTGCATAAAAATGAAATTCAGAAAAGTCTGAAACAAAATGCCATACACAAACTTTTTTTAGAAATGTCATACTCAAACATTTCGTTAACAAAGACCTAACAAAAGGTTATAAAGATACAGGAGATGTCGTTCGGGGAGATTAAATGTTAGAAAAAACAAAAGATACAAGTCTAGATAAAAAACACTGGTTCATCCAAATAGCATCATAAAATAAAAATTACTTCTAGATAAGGAGATCAATTTAAGGGGGAATTTACCGCTAGAAAGAATAAAAAATACAAGTTTACGTTTTTTTAATCAAGAATCAACTTTTAAGTCTACTTTTAACCTTGCTTATAGATGGATTAACAAATGACATTTAACGAGAGTTGCCATAATGCATGCTGTTTACAGATGGTAAACGGTATATGTAATGGAGTCTAACATGGCAGTTGTGAATTAGGGGCACTTATGCAGTGAAATAATTTCCCAATAAGTAGAACTTAAACGGAGCTTTCGAAATGGAAGGTGGTTTCGGTCCAAACACAGGCAAGCCTTGCTCAAGCTGCAGAGAGCACTACTTTTCTTGTGACATCTGAACAAGGTGGTTACTATAGTTTACATGATAGCCGAGGCCGTGAATCCGATTGAGGATGTAACCGCAGATATCCTCTGCGTGTTCACTGCCACCCATTGTTTTCTCAAAATAATAATAGGTGTCAATCAAAGTTCCGCAGACCTCAAGTCGATATGGCTCTTATTCACATGCCGACACATTTGCATCAAAGATGACTACAAATATGGAACAGTCAGGCCAGACTGTCCAACTTTTTCTTCACATATTATTCTAGGTTCATACAACTTCTATAAAGCCCTCCTGCATATTCATTCGACTGCACTATGTCTACTATCTGAGGTATAGTGAATCTGATTAAGGTCATGACAGTTATCCTCTTTGTGTTCACTGTCAAAGATCGAATCACCCTTTTAATAAGTATTGAGCAAAGTTCAGCAGACCTCATCGTGCCGATATGGCCTCGTATTCATATTGCGGTGCATCTGCATCAAAGATGACTACAAATATTGGATAGTCAGAACCAGACTGTCCAACTTTTTTCCACCAATTACTCTAGGCACATACAAATTCTGCATAGCCCTCCTGCATCCTCTTCATCTGACTATCTGGCAATGTGAAGTTCTCTTCCAAACTCAAACTATCTGGAGTTTTTTACACCCCTGATTTTTCCATGACCTTATTATATGCGAATAGATTATGTTTAAAGCTCTTGTAGAGTTATTTTTTATGATCATTAATGCTATTTTCAGATCACCCTAACAATGTTGATCTTTGGTGGAGGCCATGAAAGATATGGTCTACATTATCTCGATATTCCTGTTGATTCTTGCTTTGCTAGTATAGTCTCCATCTCTGTCGACACGTTCCTGTAGCACTTACATCTTAGTCACCTATCCACCAGAGCTCTCAGATGTTTCTTGAATTGTCTTTGCCTGAAGACCCTTGAATGTGAAGTCTGTCAATTTGGTAAAACATCACGGAGTATCTTTTCCTCAGAAGATTGAGCCTCGTCATTCTTCGGTTTTTTCCTTAACCTATTTGACCCTTAGGAGCCTTATCCAGTCCATAGTATGAGTGGTCACAAGTATTTTGCGAGGTTTTTTATGATTATTGTAGATCTTCTTGGTTATACTTAATATAAGAATTTTCATAGATAAATAATATTGTCAAGTCCTTTTACGTGTTTATTACAATATTTTTCTCTATGAGCATTAAAATTCTCATATATGATAATGGTGAACCCTTATCCCACTATAAGTAGGGTCGGTTACATAGATTACTACTCAAATCCATGTTGAAAGATTTAACTATTTTTTACGCTGGCTATCGACTACCTAACGCAACCCCCACAAGTTGGATTTGAACCCTGGTCTTTTGAGTGGTAGCCACATTGCATTACCATCAGACCATTTAAGTGGGTTCGTATATGATAATGCTCTTTAATTTATTTAGCATGACTTGACCACTTTCTTTACTACTCAGGGAACACTTCACCAAACACCTTGTATGTTTACGTCTCAACAGAAAGGGGTTGCGGAAAGGAAATCATGTCACCATATGGATATTGTTCATAATCTCCTTACTCATGAAGGTTTCCAAAACCTTATAAGGAGATGGTATTCTTACAATGGTGTACCTTATCAATCAGGTACCTCAACTATCCTCGATGGAGCAAATCTATTCTCCCTTCTTTACAAGGATGAGGAACCTTTTTCCACTTCCTTCACTGAGTTTTGGTCACACAACCTTTGTTCATAATATACATATGCTCATATAACAAAGTGTATTCCATTGGTATTCTAGAACCTAAAAGGTGTAGAGATGCTATAATCATGTCAATCACCACTACTACGTTTTTGTGTATGTCACCTTTTTGAACAAACTAGTTACTTCTTTAAGTTTTCCAATGATTGGAGTTCCCTCCTCTGCTCTAGGTTTGTTAAAGGAGGCACCAAATACAATCCGAGTATGTCCTTTGCTCGTTCTTATCATGCAGGCTAATGAGTCTTCTTCAGATGCCCCAACCCCTGTTGTTGGCAAAAATAGAAAAGATAATCATTCTTGATAACGGTAGGCTCTCTTATATAAAGGAGAGACTTATGGGTAAATTATATAATATGGATACAAAGAAATAAAATAAAGAAAAAGGTACACAGAGAATATAGAAATATCTCTACACTCTCCCTCAAGATGGAGCATAGATGTCGATCATGCTCAGCTTAGACGAACACTTCTGAAATGATCCTCTGAGCAATGCCTTGGTAAAGATATTTGTCGTTTTCTCTCCTTAACTAACACGAGAGGTAGAAATCAAACCCTTCTGAATCATATCTCTAGTATAATGGCAGCCTACCTAAATATGCTTCGTTCTTTCATGGAATGCAGAATTGTTTGCAATGAATAGAACAGCCTGATTATCACATTGTAACTGCATGGGTAGAGGTATATTTATATGCAAGTCTGCTAGCACTGCTCGAACCCACATCATTTTTGTACTAGCTTGTGCCATAGCCCTATACTTAGATTTGACACTTGATCTAGACACCACCATCTGTTTCTTGCTTTTCCATGAAACAAGAGAACTGCTGCCAACGAATATTGCAAAGCCCGAAATAGATTTCCTATCCTTAGGACATCATGCATAGTCTACATCAGCACATGCAGAAACAGAGAGAGTTGCTCCTTTCCTGAATAGTAATCCAACACTTGGAGAAGATTTTTGATATCTCATTATCATGTATATAGCATCCACATGTACCTGTAGAGGTTGCTCCATGAACTAGCTTATTCGACTCACTGCAAAAGAGATTAGCCACATATAGGAGTAGTAGAGGGTCCATAGGAGTAGTAGAGGGTCGACACTCAATCATGCCCGTCTCAACAAGCATGTCTGTAACATACTTCCTTTGGGTCATCACCAGACCCCGCGCATTCCTAGCAAATTCTAACCCTAAGAAGTACCTTAAGGTACCCAGATCTTTAATAGCAATCTAATGACCCAATAATTCTTTTGTCATCTTTATCCCCTGCACATCATCTCATGTAACAAGTATATCATCAACATAAACCATGAGAACAACAATACCTCTCGGTGTCCTCTGCACAGTGAATGGTCTGCATTTGACCTCTTGAACCCCTGCCTTTCAATCAGATCTGAGAGCTTCTGAAACCATACCCTTGGACTTTGCTTAAGGCCATATATCGTCTTATGGAGTCTACAAACTTGCTGACACTCCCCCTCAGCAGCAAACCCTGGAGGCTTATGCGTGTACACTTCCTCCTGTAGATCTCCATAGAAAAATGCATTTTTAACATCTAGCTGAAACAAGGGCCAATCACGTACCACTGCAACTGAAAGAAGGCTACGTAGAGTCGAGTAAGGTGCAACTGGAGAGAACGTGCCCATGTAATTCACACCGTATGTCTGAGTAAATCTACGTGCCACCAATCTTGCCTTGTAACGATCAAGGCTCCCATCTGCATGGTGTTTAACAGTAAACACCCACTTACAACTAGCAACAGAGGCCCCAGAAAGAGCAAGCACCAAACTCTAGGTACCACGTGATTGCAAAGCAGCCATCTCTTCCTCCATAGCTGAACGCCAGCGACTATCCTTCAAGGCCTCCTGATAATTTTGTGGAATCTCTACGACAGATAGAGCAACTACAAATCTCTGAAATTCCTCTGTCAGACGATGAAAGGAAACCTGGGAAGCAAGGGGATATGAAGCACATGTACGCTTTTGCTTCCAAACTATAATGGGCATATCCAGGTCATTAGGAGCATCCTCTATTCGTGTGTTAGTCTCCTGCAATGATCCCTGCACAGATATATCTCTAGACCCATCATTAGAAATCATGTTATCATAACAAACTTGGGGCGTACTGGATGACGAGCAATGACCATGAGCAGATGCAGGCCAACGGGTATAGAATTTTGGTAATGGTGGAACAATGGGCACATGCGGCAGGGTAGAAGGGGGTGGAGGTGGTGGTGGTGGTGCAGACACAGGTATAGGAGATGACAAACTCATAGGAGTCAGTGGCATGTAAACCTCACATGGAAGGAAATATCGCCATATATCGGCGATATATCGTCGATATATCGATATTGAGACGAGACCGATATGGGTACCGATATGGCGAAATATCCTCCTTTTCAGGCCTTTCCTTCACAAAAATGTGTCGATATGGGCGATATTTCGGTGATATATCGCTGAAATATCGTCGAAATGTCGTATCGATACGATATCAAAACGATATCGAAATCGATATGGCTTTCCATGAAACCTCATCATCAGAGTCTGATGAAGACAACCTGTCACTTGTAGGAGAGAAATACATCACAGACTCAAAAAAGGTGACATCAGCACTGATATAATACTTCCTACGCAACAGATCAAAGCACCGGTATCCCTTCTGGATCCTTGAGTACCCAACAAACACACATTTGACAGCCCTAGGAGAGAGCTTGTGAGAGCTTGTCAAGACCTGGAGCCGACAGGTGGACGAATGCAACAGAGCCAAAGACATGAGTAGGTGAGAACAACTCCTTCTCAGGAAAAGCTATAGAGAAAGGAATTTTCTCACCCAAGACAGATGAGAGTATACGATTTACCAGATAACATGTCGTAAGAACATCATCACCCCAAAACGAATATGGGGCACAACTCTAAATGAGAAGCGTCTGAGTGACATCAAGTAAATGGTGATGCTTTCTCACTTCAACACCATTCTGCTGAGAAGTGTAAGCACGGGTCGTTTGATGAATAATACCATGTGATGAAAAGAAATGTGATAGAGCACGGGTACAGAATTCCAAAGCATTATCAGTTCTCACAAATTTCATATAAGAAGAGAAAACATTCTGCACTTCATTGATAAAGGTTTTGATCACACCCCCTGCTTCAGATTTATTTTTCAATAAAAGACCCATGACAGACAAGAGAAATCATCAATGGCAACAAGATAAAACATGTATCCTTGATGATCACGAACATGACTTGGACCACAAATGTCAACATGAAATAATTCAAAAAGGGAGCTACTACTCCGACTCCGATGACTAGGAAAAGAAGACCAGTGATGCTTCCCCAACTGACACGCCTCGCACTGGAAGGAAGACCCTGGTGAAATATGCGGCAAAATGTGACACATTTCTGGAGAGGGAGGTGACCAAAACGTAGGTGCTAAGTGAAGGGAGAGACTAGTCTTGTTGAATGGGAGGAGACACCTGCACAGGAGGTCCATACCAGACGGTACAGACCACCCTTCTCACAACCACAACCAATCGCTGCCCGTAAGAATTTCCTAAAAATAAGAAACAGTGGGTCAAAATAACCTGACAATGCAAATCCTTCGTGATCTTACCGATAGATAATAAATTCATAGAGAATTAGGAGCATGCAACACATTCTGACTACGCATCGAAGGTGTCAAACTAATCTCCCCCTGTCCGGTGATCGGGGAATGAGTCCCATCGGCTCCC
The DNA here is from genome assembly GCA_037367405.1 of Ottelia alismoides. Classification (NCBI taxonomy): domain Eukaryota; kingdom Viridiplantae; phylum Streptophyta; class Magnoliopsida; order Alismatales; family Hydrocharitaceae; genus Ottelia; species Ottelia alismoides. The sequence continues at coordinate 208,219 of JAZKJV010001595.1, forward strand.
TGGTGGAAACTATCTATATGTTGTAAGTTGTTCCCTGTCCCCGCATAGATGATATGTCGCCCCAGAATCCATAATCCATTTAGTAATCTCATAGCCATGACATGATGTAAAAGCATAAGTACTACCTGAGGTACTAGCCATAGCAAAAGTACTGACAGAAGCAGCTACATCTGAGTGGCTCCTGGAGATGGTGAAGAAGCAGGGGGCATAATATCCCGTAGTCTAGCCACGATGTCATCAAATCTCTGGTCTGAAGTAGGAGCAATTGAAGGCTCGACCTGTTCCACTGCATGAGCTGACGCTGGAAAGCCATGCTTGGAGTAGCATGTATCCTCTAAATGGTCTGCACGATGACAGTTTGTGCAGGCTGACAAATGCGACCTCCTCTACCATGAGGTCCACGTCCACGAAATGATGACGAGCCTCCTCTGCCTCGGGAGGATACCATTGCCGAAGAAGTATGACTAGCGACAGTGGATGGAACAGTAATCTTGTTAAGCCTGCGAAAAGCTTCTTCCATGAAGCTGTGTAGCTTCTCAGACATCCCATGTAAGAATGTATACAGTGAATGAAGAGGTCGCTCATTCTACTTAATAGTAAATATATTATGCTGGAGTTAGAGGATCTTGGTCTCGTTCCTCACCTAAGAATAGGTTGTTGCAAGGATGTCCCACATTGCCTTAGCAGTGGGCTGATGTAACACATCATTGGCATGGATTCTACACAGACATGCGTGGATTTGAATGCATATGTAGACTTATGCACTCAAATCCATTAGCTCAACCGAAGACCTATGACGGAGCGGAAGAGAGGCAGCCAACGGCTATGAAGGCCAACGACCAAGGAGACACAGCGGCGGCGGGGGCCGCCGCTCGATGGTGGGAGCCGCAAAGGCAGGCGGCGGCGATGCCGCTGGGCAGCGACGACAGGGGTTGGGGCCGACGGCGGGGGCTGGGCGGTGGGGTTGGGGTTGGGGCCGGTGAAGGTGGCAATGGTGGCAGCAATCTTGGAGAGAGAGAGGGGCGACGGGTGGGGTAGGGTTAGGGTTAGGGTACGGAGCACCGGTCTAGCACCGTGGCTCTGATACATGTTGGGAAAAATAGAAAAGATAATTATTCCTGATAACCCTAGGTTCTCTTATATAGAGGAGAGACCTATGGGTAAATTACATAAGATGAATACAAAGAAATAAAATAAAGAGAAGGTACGCAAAGAATATAGAAATATCTCTACAGCTACAAATCTGAATGATCCTACAGACCTTCCTTTCTTTTAGACCAAAAGGGGGAAAACATGCTATGGTGCCTGTCCCAACTTCATTGTTAAAAGAGTAATGTTACAGAGGGACTTACAGGAGCCAGGGTTCAAGGAGAGCCCTATAATGAAAGATTACATTTTCGTAATAGAAAAGCTGAGATGAGAAAAGAGAACCGTTACGGGCTAACCAAATAGCTCAGATTGTAGCCATCAGACAAAGGAGGACGTCTCTATCAAGGCTACTCGCATTAACCATAGATTCCCAGAACAGGTCAAGGTCCTGGTGAGAAATCCAGGCCTGATTCGCCGCAATCCATATTGGGGTTGTCCTTACGCACCGAAAAAAGAGGTGATCGACGGTTTCAGTATGTAGATCACAAAGGGGGCATCTGTTGGAGATGTTCAGGAATAGTCTTGCATAACAGTCCCTTGTCATGATACATCTTCTTCACATCAACCACATGAAGAATCCAATTCTGCCTGGCAGATGGAGCTCCCAAATGAAGTTGCAGTCGCGTACCAAAGTATCCGTCCTTGGCGGGGGAGGTCTGCAAATTACGCAATAAGCTCTGTTAGCAAAGAACGAGTTTTCTTTCTATACCCAATGATCTCTACCGTCGGTTGGTCTATCAAAATGTTGTAAAGATTCAAGCATAGTGAGGAATTCTTCAAGCCGTTGATCAGAGAAGTCGGTTGAGAAGGAAGGCATCCAGTTCCCTTCGACCCAACAGCCCGAGACAGATATCTCATGATCTCTTGTCAAAGCAAATAGCCACATGTAGCGAGTGGAAAGGGCCCCCTTACCCGTCCAGTTGTCCCTCCAGAATAAGAAAACGTTACCATTACCGAGCACCGGACGAAAAAGTTCCTGAAATTGAGGAAGCATCGATGTGATTCCTTTCCAAAATGCGGATGAGTGAGGTTGAGGATGGTGCGACATACCAAGTGGATCACTAATATCATGTATCTTGCGCATTAGTCTGCAAGAGATATCATCTCTGCCCCAAAGCCTGCTAATTCACTTCAACAAAAGTGCTTTATTCATAGTATCCAAGCGTTGGATCCCCAGGCCACCTTCACACTTGGGGAGTGTAACCGTTTCCCAATCAATCAGGTGAATACCGGATCCATCTTATATAAACTTACCTTAAAGGAACTTCCGCATAACCTTTTCTATTATGTTTCTGATAGCAGCAAGGAGTAGACGGGAGGACATAAAAAAGACAGGAATAGAAGAGAGTATACTGCCTTAACTAACACCAACCTCCCACCTCTGGATAGGATTGTTGCCTTCCAGCCCGAAAGTTTTTTTCTCCATCTTCTCGATCACTAGCAGCCAATCCGAAATCTTTATTCTACCACAAGTAAGGGGAACACCGAGATAGCGAATGGGATGGTCACCGCAAGTAGTCCCCAGCTCCACAGCACATTCACTGGCCACATCTGCAGGAAGGGAAAAAGGGATTGTCGTGGATTTGCCATGGTTGAGTACCATCCGAGACATCTGACTGTATATCTCGAGAGTTGCAACCATACCCCGGGCCTCGAGCTTTCTACCTTTAATGAAAAAGATAGTATCGTTTGCATATTGTAAGATGGGGATAGAGATTTCCCCATTAGAATATCCCAATGTGATGCCACTGCGGACAACATGACACCATACAAGAGAGGAAATCTGCCGCAATAACGAACAACATGGGTGCCATGGGACAACCTTGCCTGACGCCACGCTGAGGCTGGAAAAATCGCCCTTGGGGCGATCGCTCCAGACCTTCCTATTACACTACAAAAGTCCAAAAAGCAATGTACTCTACACCCTGTCACATTTTACTTCCATTGAAGGTTATCCAAAGTGACAGAAATTATACACATGCTCTTGTAGTGATGTCCATTCCTCATGACCATCATATTACTCATCAGGAATTACCTCGATCGATTGCATGTTTTTATGATTAAACATTCTCCTAATTGGTCCATTGATAAACTAAAGGTCAGGATAGTAGTAAAGGGCTTCACATAGATATAAGGAGTGAACTGTTTTAATACCTTTTCTTTGGTGGTTAGGATAAGGTCAATTTGCATAATTATAATGTCGATACCAACAAAAATTAGTTTATCTTTCAGCTTGATGTGAATAATGTCTTACTCTATGGAGATCTTGAGAAAAGAGTATATATAACACAACCATCGGGATACTCCGGTAAGGGGGAGTATGTATGTTGTCTACGGAAGGCCATATATGGCCTAAAGCAGAGTCCACGAGCATGTTTTACTAGACTCACCTAAGAAATTTGCTCATTTAGTTTCCATAAGACTACGTCTAATTATTCTGTGATCACTCCACAATGTTCTTCAGCTACTGTGATACTTGTTGTATATGTTAATGATATGGTTATCATAAGTGATGGCAATGCAGGCATTATTGAGACTAAGGCTTTTCTTCAGAAGTTGTTTGTCACTAAGGACCTAGGTCATCTTCGATACTTTCTTGGGATTGAGGTGACTTTTCGGGTAGATGGTACATTTGTCATAAAGGAAGTATTGTTTAAACATTCTTGCATGTGTCGTTTCGATTGAATATAAGCCATCCTCCATTCCGAAAGAATCATGGAGAAACATTACCTCAATATTTCTCATGTTTGAAGATACCACATGGTATAAAAGTCTAGTGGGCAAATAGTTATATCTTACTATTACTAGGCATGTTATTTCGTATGATGTAAATAGAGTTGGGCAATACGTGGAGAAACCGTGTTACAGCCATTGGCAGGACATTCTTATAATCCTTTGATATCTGAAGAATTCATGAGGAAATGGCCTCTTCTATGACACCAATGGGCACACCTGCTGACTACACAAGTTTTATTGAGGACATGCAACATCATTGGTTTCGTCATGTTTGTCAGCAGAAACCTTGTCACATGGTGCAATAAGGAGAAGATTGTTTCTCCAAATTAAGTGCAGAAGCATAATACAAAGCCATGGCACAATATTACTAGTCTTGTCTCTTTTCTATAAGAACTTGGGTTGCATGCCACAACCCCACTTCCTCCCCATTATGGCAACAAATCAACTACCTACATCACTACCAATCATGTTTTTCATCAACAGACTAAGCATATTTTGGGGAACTGCCAATTTATCTGAGACACAATGCGAGAAGGGATGATCACCACTCCTCATATCTCATAGAGCTCCACCTTGTTGATATATTTAAAAATACGCTTCCAAAGGAATGTATCTCATTGTTTACATACAAGTTGGACATGATCGATAGATATGCTCCAACTTGAGGAGGTATTAACATTATTATTTTTATTAGACCAATACTAGTTACCCATGTAATTTCTCGTTTCAACGCTTTCTATTTGTACCCCTTCTTTAATAGTCACGTTAAGGACTATTATGTAATTTTCATCCATAGGGCTTAGGACTTCATGCTATATAAATAACCTTGCCCCTTGAATACAATTCACTCCATTGGTTCTCCCATTTTCTCCACAACATCATGTGTAACATACTTATGGTGTTTATTTCCTCTGATCTAAGTTACATAGTGGGTAGATTCAGGCATCATCCAACTTATTGAGGGGGTGTTATGCCATGGCTACAACTGTGTTGGACAATGAGAAATCATTTCAATTCTAGGTGGAAGATTCGTCCGAAGAAAAGGGTACTTCGTGACAAGTTCATGAACCCTGACAGCCAACAATGATTTATGTGTTGCTGAAACATGGTCTAATGATGCTTGGACGTCGTTGTTTGCCGCTGATTTTTCAGAGCAATGAGTGCATGACTTCATGAGGTTCTTCTTTACTCGGTGAACAAGACTTTTGCAGTCAGGATAATTGGATGGGATGCAATGGAGATTTCTCGATCAAGAGGAATACAAGACTTTGTCCACGCTCCTGATTTTTTGATCCAAGTGACTTGTTGAAGGACTGCAAGCTAAATTTCGGGTCTAGGCATCGCCAAAACAATAAACTTCTTATAGCTTCTATGGAGGGGATGAGTGATAATCAAAGTTCATGAAGCAAAATTTTACAAGGGATCATGGTGGCATATCCAATATGTTTGGTTGCCTCGAAAAATGGAAAGCATCTCTTCTTCTCATGTGCTTAGGATAGTGATGTTGGAACAGGGCGAGGATGGACTAAGATGGATCCACACGTATAGTAGGCTTCCAGGTGTCACTTTGAAATGGAAAATCCCAAAGGAAATTGTAAATATTCCAATGTTAAGAGATGTGCTATATTTCTCACGTATGCTAAGGTATTTTATGATACAATGATTTTATCGATGATGATGCCTACTAGTCAAAAATGTCCTTGCATAAACACCATATGTGGCTACATATACTTATGTGATAGGTCGGATGAATCACATTCTATATGCAGTGCAGTATACAATCTATACATATATTCGATCCGCATAACCGCATATTCGGTCGCATAGACTGCATATTCAATATGCATTTTAGATAAGTAGATATATAACTTAGACTTTAATATTCATTTTTATTAGTAATTTTTATAACATGTATTGGGAATAATAATGCATATGCCATGTTTACATTAATTTAAGGGATTTTTACCCAGCAGACCCTATAAACTTTGCCAATCACCTCTACGACCTTTTGCATAACGTAATTACCCTATCGACCCTATAAATTACCCCAAGAACCCTCGCGAGCTTCAAGCAGAGTAACAACAAGGTTCATAGGGTAAGAGTTGGCAAGTTTACGGGGTCGAGGGGAGAATTATGTTGTTTCAAAGGTCGTGGAGGCAATTGGCAAAGTTTATAGGGTCTGCCGGGTAAACGACGTGGACACTAAAGACTCATCATCAATCTACACACCATATCTTCAGAGTCTCTCCAAATTCGCACCACCCATTTTGCCATAAACGCCTTATTCATCTCAGCCAACCTTAGAATGCGCATGCCATCCCTCTTCTTGGATTTCATCATCTTGTCCCATCCCACCAAATGGATACCACACCTGATTTGCCTCCCATTTGTCCAGAAAAACCTCCTCATGAGTGCTTCGATACGTGAACGGGCTCCAGCAGACAGCTGCCTTGTGGAACAGAAGAAAATCGGTATGCCAGACAAGACATGCTTCAACATCACCATCTCCTCCCCCCCCGAGAGTACCATCGCCTTCCACCCTGCCATCCTACCTTCAAGCAGGTCCGGCAAAAGCCTACATTCCCGTGTCTTTGGCTTCCCTGCCACCAAAGGAAGACCCAAATACGTGATTGGAAGATCCGATGTGGGACAACCCAAACATGCCGCCGCCTGCAACTCACGGTCATCCAAGCCTAAAGGAATCACCACTGATTTAGCCCTGTTGATACGTAGTCCAGAAAGGTCTCCAAATGAAACATTATGGATTTTTGGAAAAAATATTCAAAAAATGAAGCATGTTAATAATAAAATACTATTTATCTTAATTTTTTTCAAACATAGATTGCACAAAATCACATATTCCCCTGCATGTCACATAGTAGCTATATGGTGACCTATTCAAACGAATCTTCATATTGCATTTCTGAACCTTATGATGCTACAATCACGAATCATTTTTCATAGTTTTCTGTGTCTTTTAAGAGTAATTATGAAGGATTGCTAAATGAATAAAAGGAAATAAATATATATAGCATACAAGATGCTAGATAACAAAACCAAACATTTTTCCCACATTTAGCAGAATTGCAACATCCTCCAAACCAAATCTATAGTAATTCACCAGCTATATCGAAGAATCCAAGGTAAAGAAGTTGAGTAAGTATTTTTAATTAAAGCCAAAAGGACGACTATGAGAGGTTATTGTCCATCCAAGGTACCGTATGCTATAGAATTGACGCATACCAGTAACAATGCGCACTAAAATAATCACACCTGCTCCTCCCTCACTTCGAATCCACACGAACAAGAAACTGATTGTAAAACATTTCCATACATCACCCTCATGGTGCTATAATTGATCATCCACTTAGGGACCAATTGGGGATGTGAAAGAATGATAAGAAAAGATGATTCGTCGTTTATTCAAGAGGTCTAGGGGTCCTTATATAGGACTAAACCCTATAGGGCTCAAAGGAGAATATTCTATAGAATATTCTTTAGAATATAGAGTATTCTATATAGAATATTCTCTTAACAAATAGCCACATAGAATATTCTCTTAACATAAAAGCCCTCATGGGATTACAATAGAATATAAAGAAGGAAATCTTCTGCAATCTCTAACACTCCCCCTCAAGTTGGAGCATATCCATCGATCATGCCCAACTTGGAAGATATCCAGGAAAGGCGCTTCTTTGATAAGGCCTTTGTGAATATGTCTGCAAGCTGAAGATCTGTTGAGATATGTGGTGTAGAAATCTTGCCTTCTCGTACAACATCACGAACAAAATGACAGTCGATCTCAATGTGTTTGGTCCTCTCATGGAACACAGGATTTGTAGCAATATAAGTGGCAGATTTGTTATCGCAGTATAGAGGAACAGGAGTAGTGATAGCAATATTGAGTTCTTGCAAAAGAGACAGTAACCAGGTAATTTCGCATGTGGCTTGGGCCATTGCCCTATATTCTGCCTCTGCACTGGATCGGAAAACCACCGTCTGCTTCTTGCTCCTCCAACTAACAAGGTTACCTCCTACCATCATCGCATAGCCCGTCGTAGAACGACGATCCTCAGGTGAGCTTGCATAATCAGCATCAGCATAAGCAGCAACCTTAGTGTACCCATTTGCCCCATAGAATAGACCACGTCCAGGGGATTCCTTCAGGTAGCGAAGGATCTGAAGAACATCTTGCCAGTGGCTGTAGCATGGTTTCTCCATGTATTGGCTAGCTCTGTTCACAGCATATGATATGTCTGGCCTAGTAACAGTAAGGTACAGAAGTTTGCCAACCAGGCTTCTGTATCTTGTAGTATCTTCAAAGGCAGGATCATCTGGTGTAGAATGTTTCTTTGGTTCTGCAGGTATGCCAGATGGCTTGCACCCAAGTAATCCTGCTTCAGTTAGTATATCTAAGCAGTACTTTCTTTGTGACATATGAAGCCCCTTCTTGGTGCGTAAGACTTTTATACCTAGAAAATAGCGAAGTTGCCCCAGATCCTTGGTGACAAAAACCTTTTGCAGAAAAGTCTTCACTTCTAGCACTCCTTTATCGTCATCACCTGTAACAACCATGTCATCCACATATACAGCTAGTATGACAGTACCTGTTGATCGTTTTCTGACAAAGACTGAATGGTCAGATGTAGTTCTCTGAAAGCCCAGAGTGCTAATCTCTGAACTAAGTCTCTCAAACCATGCCCTCGGACTTTGCTTTAGACCATAAATTGCTTTGCGAAGTCGGCAAACATACTCCCCCTCGACTTCGTAACCTGGGGGTTGCATCATGTAAACCTCTTCCTCAAGATCACCATATAGAAATGCGTTCTTGACATCCAGTTGAAAAACAGGCCAGCCTTTGTTCACGGCTACAGAGAGGATAGTGCGAATAGACCCCATCCTGGCAACAGGTGAAAAAGTCTCGAAGTAATCAACTCCATATGTCTGTGTAAAGCCTTTTGCCACAAGTCTTGCTTTCAGTCTGTCAATAGAACCATCTGGAGAATGTTTCGTAGTAAAGACCCATCTGCAGGCAACAGGCCTGACACCTTCGGGACACGGAACTAGATCCCATGTTCCTCAGGAATTGAGAGCATCCATTTCTTCATTCATAGCTTGTCGCCACCCGTGGTCCTGTAATGCAATGTGATAGTCTCTTGGGACCGAGATTGTCATAAGAGCATCTGCATATCTTTTATCAGAACATGATAGGCTATCAGTGGACGTGAAATTAGACATAGGATGGATAGTGCATTGCCTCTTTGTTCTGCGTAGGGCAATGGGAAGCTCCTGAGGATCATCCGGAGAAGTATTGGTGGGGCCACTTGAAGATGGCATATTTTCCTGCAACAAAGGAACTGGTAGAGGAACAGGAACAAGAGGGGACACATGTTTTCTTTTATAGACAATTGGTGGAGGAGGAAGTTGATCCACAAAGACAGCAAAATATTTATGACCACTTAGACTTCGGACCGGACAGGGTCCCCAGATATCACAGTGAACAAGTGCAAAAGGAGTACGACGACGAGGCTCAGTTCGTGCAGGAAAGGAGGTTCGATGATGTTTCCCGAACTGACATGCTTCACACTCAAAGGGTTTCAGCATAGAAAGTTCAGGGAACATCATGGAGAGAGCTTTAGCAGAAGGGTGACCAAGACGAAGGTGCCATAGAAAAGGATCTTCAGAGATGGAGACTGCACCAGCAAAGTTGGAATCAGAAGGGATGTCGAGGTAATAGAGGCCGTTCCTCTCATGACCCCCACCAAAAATCTTCCTCGTCCGGATGTCCTGAAAATAACAACAAACCTCATCAAAAATAACACGACAGTTAAGCTGTTGACATAGCTTCTGTACTGATAGAAGGCTGAGAGGAAAAGCAGGGGCACAATGAACATCTGTCAGATGCAGCTTGGAAGAAAAGTTGACAGTACCAACAGCAGTTATTGGGGAATGATCCCCATTAGCAACCCGAACAGTCTTCACAGAGGAAGATGGCTGGGAGGAGGTTAGCAAACTTCCTTCTCCCGTCAGATGGGTAGAGGCTCCAGAATCAATAATCCATGCATGCTTAGAGGCAGAGACAGAGTTTGCTATTGTACCTGAGGTAGTAGCCAGGCTAGCAGTAGGGGCAGAAGCATTACTATCAGAAGGGCTAGATTCTTGCAGCAGTTGTCGTAGGCGAGCATATTCAGAAGCAGTGAATGGGGTTTGTGCCTCGTTGGTTTGCTGAGTAGATGTTTCTGCAGTTGCATCATACGATACTTCATCATAGGCATTGTTAGCATTAGGTTGCATGCCAAACGTTGCCCAGCAGCGATCAGAAGGGTGATTCCAGCGTCCACAGTGTACACATGCTGGATACCGAGCAGAAGAATCACGACCACGTCCACGATCACGTCCGCGTCCAGAGTCACGGCTGCGTCCAGATTCACGACCACGTCCACGCCCTGAGTCACGTCCCCGTCCTCCTTGATAGTTATGACGCCCTCTGTATCCTGAGGAGGTATAGTGGGCCATCGTCTCTGTAGAGGTGTACGTGGTAGAGTGCTAAATCGGAGCCTCTAGCTCCTGTAAGCGTCCGAAGATGGTCTCAAGAGTCGGTAAAGTATCAGCCATCAGAAACTGATCTTTCACAGGCTTATATTTTGGATTTAGCCCCGAGAGAAATCTGTAAACCTGCCATTCAGCACGTTCTCCTACCTGTTTATCACAACATGCAGGCTGAAAAATAAGGAGTTCCTCAAAAAGGCTTGTAAGAAGCATGTAGTATTCGATAAGACTTGATTCTCCCTGAGTGGCAGACCAAATTTTTGTGTATATGTCTGACAGACGAGACTTAGTCGTCTTTTGAGAATATGTACGCTCAAGGTTTTCCCACATTGCCTTAGCGGTGTCTTTGTAAAGAAGATTCGCAGCAATATTTGGATCGACACTGTTCGTCATCCAAGTGATAACCTGACAATTATCAACAAACCAAGTTTCATAGTCCTTATCAGTTTCCGCAGGTGGAACTTTTGTAAGAACGTAGCTCTTGCGCTGGCCACCAACAAACACTTTGAAAGACCGAGACCATAGAACATAATTTTCGGAGCCCTTCAACTTGATAGAAGTGCCCTGTACCAGCAAAGAAGAAGTAGGGTGCGTGGGCTTGATCTCGGCAGACGTCATTGTGGCGGCTTAGGTCAAGAAAAAGTGACCTAGAGAGTATATCTTCCCTCAATTTATCATCAAATATCTAAACCCTCATCAAGAAATAAGAAGGATGAGGCAATGCTCGTTTGACGGCACAAGAGGGGGCATGGCGGAGTCGGCCTGGCGGCGGAAGGAGGCCCTGGGAGGACTGGCGGAGGCGCCTGGCAACGCGAGGCGGGCCTGACCGACCTGGCGGTGGTACCTGGCTGCCCTAGAGCAGCCTGGCGACGCTCAGCCGAGGCGGCGCGGGCCTAAGGCAAGAGGTGCGGAGACCCGAGGCGGCACGCGGTTGTAGATGAACTTGGAGGGCTGGTGGTGGCGGAGGGGTGATTAGGTCAGAACACCGGCCTAGGACCGCTGCTCTGATACCATGTGAAAGAATGATAAGAAAAGATGATTCGTTGTTTATTCAAGAGGTCTAGGGGTCCTTATATAGGACTAAACCCTATAGGGCTCAAAGGAGAATATTCTATAGAATATTCTTTAGAATATAGAATATTCTATATAGAATATTCTCTTAACAAATAGCCACATAGAATATTCTCTTAACATAAAAGCCCACGTGGGATTACAATAGAATATAAAGAAGGAAATCTTCTCCAATCTCTAACAGGGGACAATTGAGTTTTCTAGTTATTATCACCCACTTATTGCAACACTCGATTATCCGAGCATGAGACTGGGTATGGAACAAAGCATACTTGACAAAAAAATTCCAGATAGTATAGAACCCTCAATAACCATGTGCAAATTTTTAAATTTTTTAAAAGCATAAGCTCAAGCCTTCCTCTCAGGGAAGGTACAGCTTAAGCATACATGTGAACTCTCTTATGCATGCATGTGAAGTCCTTTTTTTCCTTTGATGATTGCCTGCCAGTTAAGGAAAAGGAGATGAGTAAATAAACATATCATATTAATAATCAACAGGACCAGGGCCGCCCCAAGGGAAGTTTAAGCCTAGAAATGGTAAGTCATCTTGATTATAAGTTGGGGCATCTGCAATTAGCAAGGTTTTTGCTCTATGGGTCTCTTCTCTATCCTACCTTGAATTTCACTTCCAGACAAGAAACGTAAACCCAAGCTGCCACATCCATAGCTCCCTAGGTCCAGAATTTTAACATGTCCATGTAAGATGTCAACATTACTCACCTGACAAAGAGGAATCTAACTTAATGTATATGGATAATTGACATACCTCCGACACAAATCAGTAGATTGTGTGCAATCAACCTTGCCCATTAGAATCCTCCCGTCAAACTCAGGATCATACCTAATGGAATAAACACAAAATTGAGTCAAGATTTAAAAATCTTCACCATTTAATCAGATCAATTTATATATGAAAAAGTTTTTGACATAAATATCTCTGTAAACTTCAATATTACATGAATACCATTGCAAACTTCATATAAAAAAATACCCCTATAAATCTTTGTTTTCTAAAACTACTCTCAACATTTACAAAAATATCCCAGTAAACTTCTTGATTTTACAAAAAAAACCCTTGCTGACACATTAACGGGACAGTTTCTAAAATTAGGAGTTTACAAGAATGGTTTTGTAAGTACGAAATTTACAAGTATTTCATGTAATATTACAAGCCCATATTGATATATATGTAAAAAAACTGTCAAAATAGAAAATGAATAGAAGAAAATTATTCTCAGATGCCTTCTTGTTTAAGAAACCTTACTTCTCTCTTATGGTTTTAGAAGCCTTCTCCCAAGATGGTTTCTGAAAAAAAACAGTATTAAAAATGCTGAAAAAGCAGCACATAGATTTAAACAAGAATATTAATAAGCTTATTTTTCTCTATTTTATGGTTGCATGTATACAATGCCCACATAGGTATGGTCGTGAAAGTACATAAACCAAATTACAGCAATGTACAAAAGGTATATTTATTGTGGACTCGATAAAAGCAATAAGCTAAAACTTGAGGGAAAAAACACATTTCCTTTTCAGGTCATAGGGGTGGCGAAAAGTGCACTTTACCAAGCGATTGCTCCAATAACACCAGGGGGCATAAAAGTTGACGACCAAAATACTGTACCTGCAAGATGTAGAGTTTGCAGAAATGCATGGAATGTAAGCAACAAAAAAATCATTTGTGTTGCAAATTGTTTAAAAAAATCATGACATGGGTGATTTAGAGAATTAAAGCAAAAATTTTAAATATTTTACGTTTTTCTGGTCTTCATTGACTTGTAATGTGTAGTGGAAAGTAATGTGTAGTGGAAAACATCACTTCATTTATATACTTTCAAGTGGGATAGTGACATCTATATATAACAAATCCCATTTTCTCATATACCATAAGTCTCCAATGACAAATTTTCATTATAAAGATGACAGTCACACTCCTTTGAGAAAAATCGCGTATATTAAAATCTCTATTTACAAATACATGCTGCATTTGGAATTCATTTTCACTCTTATTATGTATAGAAACTTTGTGGCACTTTGTCATCAACTACGACTGAACTTGAAAGTCGTACTGCAGCCTGATCTGTGTTAGCATTTCAAAAAAAACGGAAATATAATTGATGGGAAGCTTAGAACAAAACAAAAATGAAGTGGAAATTTAGTCATTTTCAGTTCTCTTTCCTGCTTGTCGAATTTCTTGTAAAAAAAATAGGTGTTCGGCCCCACGTACGTCCAAACGAACTTCCAACTCTTGACTCTTGATATGAATCACTTAAACCCATATTCTCAAATGTAAATTGCTTATGTATCATTATAGACCCTGTTGAAATACACTAATCTGGATTTGTTCACTTCGAATTTGTCTTCTTGTTGTTTTTGTTCTAAAGAAGGGTACACCACTATCCTCTCCTTATAAGAGAGGATTAACATTCTTGATGAGGATAAGCCACTTGTTCTCATCATGGTATCAAAGCAATAGTCCTAGGACAGTGATCCATACCTTCTTGCTTCCCATCTTTTTTCTCCACCAAACAGAGTTTCGGATACACTTTTTCGGCCATTCTACGACGACCTATTCTAGGGTTATGTCGTACAAGAAAGAAACAATAGACACAAAATCAAAGGTGAAATCCCCCTATTGAAGTGACCTTGAATAGGGGGGCTTAATCAAACCTTCCTCACAACCGATAAACCACTGGAGTTGCCTTGACAGCCACCTCAAGTTGGTGGCACCACCTACATAGGCGTGTCAAGAAAGCTCGAATGACCTAAAGGTATAAAGAAAGCTTGGGCTCGATCAGTCCAACTCGGACTCAACATAATAAGAGCTCGTAAGCCGAGCGCAAAAAGCTATTGAGTCTGAAACCGAGTCAGATAATGACTCATTAGGGTTATCGAGCTAAGTTTGAGTTGAAACGTGCTCAACTCGCTAACTCGATTCGATAATTCGTTTTGATTTTATTAGTTTTTATACATTTTTCATTCAATATGTGTTTATACATGCTGCATGAATATGAGGAAATGGTGCAATACCAACAAATTAATTAAAATTGTGCAATGTTTATTAGCTCTTAACTTCTCTCCAACTTTCAATTCCATGTGTATGATTATGAATATGATTAAAAAATAACAGAAATTACAAAACTCATACGGTCATACTCATCCCTCTCCCCACACGTGGCGCTACGACTCCTCCTCTCCCATCTCCTCCGTTATCTCACATTGGGCTTCTCCTTCATAGTCAAACAGAACAACCACTCCCATCGACCAACATGACTCTATCACTTCCAGTTTCTCCTTCGTACACAAGCAGTTTGTGTCGGCATACCCATCCCTACTATAAAAAGCTCTAATATTATTATTAATGAGATTACTAATGAGTTCCATTTCTTCTTCAAAGGAAGTTCACAAACATGGAACATAAAATGAACCTACTACAAAAAGGCTCGTTAAGAGGCTCGTAAGCCAACTCGAACTCAGCGAGTTCGAGTTTGAGTCGGCATTCATGGGCTCGAAGCTTGTCGAGTCCGAGTTTTATTGAGTTTGAGTTCGAGCCGAAGTCAACTCGACTTGTTCAACTTGATAGACACCCCTACACCTACCTCAGGAGGCCGACAGATGATGCTCCAATACCTCATTTGCACTCAAGGTTACTCCATTGGAGTGACTCTTGATGCTTTATCCAGTGGTATAGGTGGTTCCACCATTCAATCAACTATAGTCGATCGATGGCAGAACTCGGATGATCTCCCCGTCATCCCCCAACAATTACCATATACTTACGTATATATCATTTTGTATTCTTGTTCCATAGGTGCTATTAGTTTTTCCATAGGCTCCCTAGAATCCAAGCTTTCTTACACATGATGTGAATCGATGATAGCTTCCTCTATCATGACATAAGTGACTGATTCAAAATGTCTCCATTGGTAGAACAGGATCAACATGAGGTAGGAATGCAAACATATATGGCTTTATCCATATTCTATGTTCTACCATATCAATTTTATACATATTTTGACATATATATTTGTTTTAAAGGATATGGATACAAGTATTACTTTAAAACCAGTAAATTATATGCAACTTTACTTTAGTTTATAAATATAACGGATTTTTACTATATACTTTCATAATTACATTCAGACTCCTATAATTTGTATTTACACCCAAACTCTCAATATAATGACGAATAATTACATATCATATCCCTATGTTATCTTTCCATAATCCATTCATTGTTAACATTGACAGAAATCGGTAAATGTCGGCAAATTTACCGGTGTAAGTTTATCGCATTTGCAAACTATGTCACTCATTCTCCTCCTCTCATATTTGACTCTGCATCCCCATTTGTCGTCACCACCACCATGTAACCCGCGTCCCTCCCTCCCTCTCCCTCCTCCCCCCGCCACCACTATCACCTCCTCTCTTCCCTATTATCTCTCCTTGGTGTCAAATTCAATCCAAGCCTTGAGAAATCCTTCTCCAAATCCCTCTTGATGAACATGATGTGCTACCAGTTGACTTAGAGGATAGATCGCATGTGATGGGAGGAGTATTTGCATCATCAGGAATCTAGCACTAAGGTTTGCCTTGAAAACTGCAGGATTAGTATGTTCTCTCCTCTCCAAAGCTTTCTAAATAGGAGACTCCGACTTTTAGCCCCTCGGATATCATTATTAATCTTATTAATCATGCAGTTTATGAAGAACCTGAAAATGGCACTTGCGAGAATGACATCAAGATTCAAGAGTAGAGAGTGTGCTCTTGTGTGTATTGTCTACATAGACTCCACCTTTAAGATTTTAGTGAATTATTATCCTTCCTAAACTAACAAGTTGTTGACGGAGTCGGGCCAAAAGAGCAAATCAGAGAATTTAATAGCACGCAAGGTGTGAAGCCACACAGGCTGAAGATTCTAACGTATTGTTCCGGTGACCTGTGCTTGAGATGTGTTCTCTCGAGATTAGGAAGCATATAGTGAGCAAGAAGAAGTGGAAGAAGGATGGTGTTGCATGGTTGTGCAATTTTCCCCTGCAATCTAAACTGACCAGTGCCAAGTATTTGTATCAATAAATGGTGCTTCCCTCCCCACGCCACCTCCCCTCAGCCGTAACCCCGCCCTTATTCCCCGACATGTTCCTGCCACATCCCCTCCCTAATCCCCATGTCACCTCCACCACACCCTCCCTTCCCCAGCACCCCACCCCTCATCGTCGCCACCTCCTCCCTTACTCTATCCCCCCCCCCCCCGACACTACCCCTCCTGCTACCTCCTCTAGCGACTAGTCCTCCATCTCCACCTTGTCCTACCCAAGTCCCTTTCACGTGGTGCACCATTGCAAGATCTTGAGCTCTCCGGTTACACCTCCATTGCAAGATCTTGAGCCTACAACATTCAACAACGAACACCGCAGTAGGCCCACTCCTTACCCAATCCTCTCTAACCACGCCATATGGGTTTTGTAATGATAGTGAATATCCTCTATATATGTATCCGATCATTTGCATCCCTAACTGTAGATGTGAATCCTTCCTCGGTGTAATGAAGTTGGATGATACTGACTACTCTCATTGGTCTCAACTATTATTCTCAGTAGTATAAGACTAAGACAAGGAGCATATTTTCAAAACATGTGTACCAAAGGAGAAAGAACATTTGGAAAATAGGTGACATGAAAGAAAGACCATGTAATTGTTTGTTCATGAATTATAGCCTCCACTCTCATAGTGATCATAAATAAAATAACGTAGACTATAACTCATGGCACAATATTATTATGCCTTAAAGGTTGCATTTGAGTAGTCATTCTTCACCTCCTTCACCTAATATGCAATTGTCCAAGGCAACCGAAATAGTAAGTGTACTGCACGGTTGGTCATTTTCTTTCAAAAAAACATGATTG
Source organism: Ottelia alismoides (assembly GCA_037367405.1). Classification (NCBI taxonomy): domain Eukaryota; kingdom Viridiplantae; phylum Streptophyta; class Magnoliopsida; order Alismatales; family Hydrocharitaceae; genus Ottelia; species Ottelia alismoides. The sequence continues at coordinate 225,630 of JAZKJV010001595.1, forward strand.
ATCATTTGCTTCCGAGCCTTAACCCTAATTATGAGTCTTAGCATGCACAAAGCTTACCTTGGTTGAGATGCTTGCTAAGGTGGAGGCACGTACTGTCTAAGTTGTCTCTCAAACACTCTTTTTTCCAAGATGAGTTCAGGTTAGGCATCGGCTCTAACTGTTTTATAAAGTGTGTGACGTAATAGCCACCCATAGTCAAGGTCGCGGATCTCTCGGAAGGGGCCACATATAGTGTTCCTTTTGTGGTAAACAAAAACATGTTAAGGACACATGTCAGCCCAAGCCTGATAGACAGTTGTTGCTCATCAGGCGGAGGTTATGGATTCATATACCACGGCATGCCGACGGCATGTCAGGGACATGTACCATTTCCCCAATTTTTTCAACATCAATACGAGTGGAGTGTCTCCATTCCCAGATACCGAAAGTATATCTAGCAACACATTGATTACGAAAACAACATAGGTAAAATTGGGGGCATTTTCTAGATAATCCGAAATATTGACCAATATAGGCGATATGTGGGGACAAGCCACTGGTATCAACATGCCAAAGGCCTACAGATGTCAATAACTATTGCAGCTTTGGTAAGGTCGAGTTTTTACTATCACCATTGCTTCTTCCTTGGTTTTTCGTACTTTTGCTTCAATTTTAGATGAACATTAGGGTTTTTTTCTTACTTCCATTATGTAACCTACTTTTATTGCTACTCATATCTTGTTAAATAATGTAATAGTTTATTAGCATGCATTTTTAATATATAAAATTATATATAACGCTTTAATATAATGAATACATAAAGCTATGTGATTTTACACATTAACCTCCTTTAAACTCTCAAATATAAGATTAGTAGACTTACAATATATTTTAGCAACTGGTAGAAACTGTTGTTTTGAAATTGATTGGTTTTTGACAATGATTCCGAGATTTCGATGTTGTGGGTGGCATACCCTTGGCATGCCCTTTTTCAGACTAGGTGAAATGACACCCGCATCAGCACTTAAAACTATGGCGAAGGTATTGTAGAGATATATTTATGTATTCGTACTGCATTCTTATTTTCTTGTTTATGTAATTTATCCATAGGTCTCTCCTCTATATAAGAGAGCCTAGGGTTAACAGGAATAAACAATTCTCTCATTTCTCCCAACATGGTATCAGAGCGGCGGTCCTCGGCCGGAGCTCTAGTACATGAAACCCTAACCCTAGCCCCACCTTCATCCCCGCCGCACATCGTCACGCTGCCCAACGGCCTCAGCCATGCCGTGTGCGCCCAGCGGCCCCAGCCGCACCGCGCGTGTAGCCCGGCGGCCCCAGTCGTGCCGCCCGGCGGCTACGGCTGCTTCGCCTCACGGCCCTCGTGCCACCTTACACCGCCTAGCGTCCCCGCAACCCCAGTGAGCGCGTCGTGCTCCTCCAGCAGCCTCGAGGCCTCCTCGCGTGCGATCCACTCGTGCACGGCGAATCCGTGCGTGGCGCATCATCTAGTCGCTCCATCGTCGGCGAAGGTCTCTCCGTGTATTTGACGGATTTGGGTGCATAAGTCTACATATGCATTCAAATCCATGTATGTTTGTGCAGACATTCACACGTTAGTCTACAAAATCCCAGTTCTCCGCATCCGGCAATATGTCAGATAGCAAAGTCGATGTACCCGCCACATGCGCCTTCAGAGGTCCGAAGCCTATTGTCAAGATGGACGGGACAAACTATGAGCTCTAGGCAATGCAGTTTATGAGTCTTATGAAGTCAAGCGGTAAGAAGCACATTCTTACTGAGGAGGAGCCGACTGAGAAAACTGGGATCAATGCCTCATGGGAGGTCGATGATGTTTATGCCAAGGTTTGGCTTTCAGGTACATTGGCGATAGAGATCGCCAATGGTGTGTTGCATCAGCCCACTGCCAAGGCGATGTGGGGCATCCTTGCTGCTACTTACTCTCAGGCAAGGAATGAGACGAAGATTCTGCAACTCCAGCACGATATTTTCACTATCAAGCAGAATGGACGGCCTCTTCATTCATTATACACATCCCTACGTGGAATGTTCGAGAAGCTCCATAGTTTTATGCCCCTTACAGCTACTCCGGAACACCAGAAGACCTATAGAAATGCCACCATGGTGGGTGTATTCCTAGCAGCCCTAAACCCTGAGTATGAGGCTGCTCGTTCTCATATTCTGGCTGATGCCACTATTCCTCCCATGAAGGAAGCTTTCCGCCGGCTTAGTAGGATCACTGTTCCATCTAGTCCTGCCAGTCAGACTTTCTCAGTAATGGCTGCCTCTCGAGGTCGAGGGGGTCCTTCTCAGTTTCGTGGACGTGGACCCTGTGGACGGGGAGGTCGTATTCGTCAGCCGTGCACTTACTGCCACCGTCCTGGACATAGAGAGGATACATGCTATTCCAAGCATGGATTTCCCGATCTGCACGAGTCGCTGAACAGGTTGAACCCCCTGCTGCTTCTACTTTGGATCAGAGATTTGATGATCTTGTAGCACAACTGAGGGGCATTATACCTCCCTCCAACTCAGCTGATTCTTTATTGGACCCTGGGAACCATTCAAATGTGGCTGCTTCAGCATCTTCTAGTACCTCAGGTAGCACTTTTGCACTTACTAGCTGTAGTGGATCTGATGTTACAGAATGAATCATGGACTCTGGTGCTACGCATCACATGTGTGGAGATAAAGGTCAACTTACAACTTACAGACGGGTTCCCCCAGGACGGACTGTAGTTATAGCAGATGGAACTCATTCCCCGATCACTGGACAGGGGGAGATTAGCCTAAAACCATCTATGTGTCTACAGAATGTGCTTCATGCCCCTGTCTTTTCTATGAACTTGCTATCTATTAGTCAGATTACGAAAGATTTACATTGTAGAGCTATCTTTTATCCATCTTCTCTTGTATTTCAGGACATCCTCACAGGCAAGGTGATTGGCGGTGGCCATGAGCAGGGCGGTCTCTATCGTTTGGCATGCACACCTTATGCTGGCACTTCCTCCTATTCTGTCGGACATGTCTCTTCATTTACATGGCATATTTCAAGAAATTTGCTACCGCATTATCTGTTGTAGACATCCCACGGAATTATCAGGAGGCGATGAATGATAGTCGGTGGTGGTTGGCTGTGGAAGAAGAAATGGCGGCATTGCAGTCACGTAGCACATGGAGTCTAGTGGATGCTCTTGTCGGGGCTTCTGTTGTTAATTGCAAGTGGGTGTTTACGATTAAACACCATACAAATGGGAGTCTAGACTAGTACAAAGCTAGACTAGTTGCTCGTGGCTTTACTCAAACATATGGCGTGGACTATCTAGACACATTTTCTCTTGTGGCTCGTCATTCTACTCTACGGATTCGTCTCTCTGTTGTTGTGGTACGTGACTGGCCTCTTTTTCAGCTTCAAGTTAAGAATGCCTTTTTGTATGGGGATCTACAGGAGGAAGTCTAAATGCAGCAGCCTCCCAGTTTTCCTGCTGAGGGGGAGTATCTGAAGGTATGTGGGCTTCATAAGGCAATCTATGGCCACAAACAGTGTCCTAGGGCATGGTTTCAGAAGCTATCGGACTTAATTGAGAAGCGGGGATTTAAGAGGTTGAATACGGATCATTCATTGTTTGTACAGAGAACCTCCGGAGGCACAGTTATTATTATGGTTTATGTTTATGATATATTGGTCACGGGCGATGACATGCAGGGAATAAAAAGGGCAAAAGATTTTCTGGGACAACAGTTTGTTACCAAGGACCTTGGTACCTTACGATACTTCTTGGGCCTAGAGTTTGCTAGGAATCAGCAGGGTCTTGTGATGACACGACGGAAGTATGTGACAGATATGCTAGCTGAGACAAGAATGATTGGATGTCGGGCGGCCACCACTCCTATAGATCCTGGAATGAGGTTATATGCTGATGATACAAAAGAAGTGGATGGGAAACAACCTCGACAGGTACACATGGATGTTGTATATATGATTTCGAGATATCTAAAGTCTTCCTAGGTACATGCTTATTATTCAGAAAGGAGGGAACACTTACTGTTTCTGCAAGTGTTGATGCTGATTATGTTGGATGTCCAAAGGATAGGAAGTCCACTTTGGGCTTTGCAATTTTTGTCGGCAGCTCCCTTGTTTCTTGGCGGAGTAAGAAACAAACTGTTGTAGCAAGATTCAGCAATGAGTCTGAATATAGAGCTATGGCACAAGCAAGTACAAAAATGATGTGGATTCGCGCTGTATTAGCAGATTCACATATAGATGTACCCGTTCCTATGCAATTGCAATGTGATAACCAAGCAGCCCTTTTCATTGCAAACAATCTGGATTTTCATGAGAGAACCAAGCATATTGAAGTATACTGTCACTACACGAGGGACATGATTCAGAAAGGACTCATTTTTACTTCTGATGTTAGCTCAGGGGATCAAACGGCAGACATTTTTACTAAGGCTTTGCTCAAGGGACCATTCCAGAAATGCCCATCCAAGCTGAGAATGATTGGCATCTATGCTCCATCTTGAGGGGGAGTGTAGAGATATATTTATGTATACGTATTGCATTCTTATTTTCTTGTTCTTGTGTCTATCATATGTAATTTACCCATAGGTCTCTCCTCTATATAAGAGAGCTTAGGGTTCACAGGAATAAACAATTCTCTCATTTCTCCCAACAGGTATCATTGCCCCTGATGCTGAGTAAACGATCTTCTTCAGTATGTCAACAGATTAACACTTTTTAACCAGCTCATCTCTGCATCATCGTCCAATAGACCCTATGAGGTAGTCACCTATGTTGATCCCTCCAGTATAATTTCTACATGTTCGATCGCATGTATCTCTCGAGATGACACAAATTAACGGGTGGATTTTCATACCATACAGAAGAAATCTGGACTATCTATCCAATTCTCTATCCTTCTTGATGTGACTTCGAGACTACATATTTTTGACATCGATTGCCAACACTTGCAAATTGTTGGTGAAGGAGAAGTTCTACTCCCAATATGCAAATTGCCAATATTTATCCCGATCTCTGCTTCCCTTGAATTTACTTTGTATCAACAAAAATACAAAGAAACTAATTTGACGAGCTATTTTTTATTATGTTACTCTTGTGTATTACAATATTCTAAAGGGCAGACGGTTGACTTTGAATCTAAGGAGGAAGGCATTTACAGACTACTGCAATTTCCCTATACTGGGGAAGCCACTTTACCTTTCGAGATTAATTTTTCTTACCAATGCATTTACGCTTTGGATCTACCACTTCATAAGCTTTGTTGTATCATTCCTAATATTTTCACTGCTACCAAGATGGATTGAGTCATGTCTGTTGGAGAGGCACCACTGGAAGTTGTTTCAAGAGTGAATGATTTTGATTCAATTTTTTAATCGTCGCATTTATATGTTTGGGGTCCTAGTCATGCACTCGATCATTAAGGAATATGTTCTCTCTTTCTACTAGTAAAGATCACTCATGTTTTCTCGAGCTTTTTCATTGAAAGTTAAGCTTAAGGTGCCTAATTTTTTTTAGGAAAAGGGGTGCTACGTCGTAATGATGAGCACCCAAAAACTTTTATATTCACACGTTTAGGTATCAAATTCGTGGACTGGGAATATTAAGGATTTTGGAATGTTCCAGTACATTCTTAATGTAGAACGATGTGCCTAATGTTGTCAAACATTTTGTTTAGGTAATCAAGAATCAACTCATGCTTTTATTAAAATCATTCAATCCAGTACAACAACAAAGCCTTCTCCAACATTAAGCAGGGTCGGCAACATGGATTATTTTGCCTCCATTCAGATCTAATTTGGGTCATTCTCAGATTTAGATCTAAATAACTAAGATCATTCATAACATTTATATATAGTCCTTTCTTAAAAAGAAATCATACGTCAAACCATTTGTCTTCTTACTTCAAAGCAATATGGAGTTGTCTCTTTTATTAATCTATTTGAACTAGGATGTGTCCCTTTTATTCTCTTTTATTCCTCGATAGGAAGTTATTCGCAATTCCTCCTAAGGTGTTTGGATGTCTCTTTTATCCATCTACCTAAACTAGGTTGGGACAAGTTACTTCCTCAGCCATCAAATGCATGTTTATTGGATACTACAAAATTTTAAACATATATGAGAAGCATTATATATAGTCAAGCTCAGAAAGAATGGAGCGGGAAAGGCGGGAAAAGATAAGGGCCCCTACTAAATCCGCTTGCAGCTACCTTCCCCTTATAGCCGTCAAGATCAACATTCACATATTCCAACCTACACTCCTACAACTCCGCCCATCTACTAATCATGAGCAGCTTTCCTTACAACTCTGCCCGTCTATGTACCGCATCTCAGGGATCCGACACGACTCAAAGTGGGCATCTCCTCTCTCAAAATCGAGCAGTTCCCCACTTCTTTGATGACTTGGCCATGCCAATAGGCTTCGATCTGCAACTATATATTTATATTCGGCATATTTTCTTATATAAAGACATTCATTCCACACCTTCCCAACAACAAAGCACCTGGGAGAGCAGTCGGTACTAGACCAGCGAGTGAGAAATCAGGAGGTAGAGCAAGAAGGGAGAGATGGTAGGAGGGTGAATGAAAGATACCAAGCAAGCTTTACCATTGTGATGAGGCGAGCAACCTAAGAAAGTCCCTCTCTTGACTCCTTTAACTTGGTTGATGAGAGGTCGCATAAGTGGTGAGATCATCACATTACCGATGACCGTTCCATATATGGTTACATATGCTTGCTATCTGAGAAAGAAGAAGCACTTGATGCCTTTTTAATAAGGTCTTTAGGGCATAAGTTAAGAAGGATAAGGTTATTAAAGTGGTTAGATCAGACCGAGGTGGTGAGTACTTTGGTAGGCACATTAAAACAAGAAGGGTAACAGGTCCTTTTAACCTTGACGTCATTGTTGCACAATATTCCATGTTTGGTTGACCTAACCTTATAGTCTAGTTAGAGTAGCCAAAAGGGAAATCGGACCCTTGGTCAGAAGTATGAACAGTAACACTTCTCCCTCTTTGTTTCTATAGGTCGAAGCCTATTATAGAGGGTTCCTGCCATAGACTAAAAGTCGTTCTGCAAAAATATGTTGTGCATTTTTTGTTTATAAAAGAAATATTGTCCCGGAATACGACGCTTAGGGCATTATAGTTCTTCTGAGGGTAAATTTGTGGCACCTTCCATCTTGCCTTCGTCCTAATTCTATTACGTATTCATTATGTATCCATGGCAGATCAAGCATACTCAACTTCTCTTTTTAGTTCAACCCCCACTTCTTTCTAGAGTGAGTATTGATGCTATGTATGCTTTTTCGCATTGAGAGATAGAAAAAGGACAAAAGATCCTAGTGACTAAACAAGTAGACATCTAGGCTAGTTCGATTGTACAGTCCATAAGTCTTACGTCTCAAAGGTACAAATACTATGACACAAGGAATAGACATCACTATGTTAATAATGATGCCACCTTCTAGTGAGTTTGTCTATTATCACTTTTGAGGAGATAATATAAGGTAAAAAAATTAATTTATCTAGACATTTCCTTATATATGTCATTAGACCTATCTTAACGAGAGGAAACCAATACAACTCGTTTCACCTCAATCGAGGATCATTACTAATTGTTAGGAATTTTTAAAGGAAATTGTCCTTCTACTGAAAACATCATTAACTCTTAACCTCCATCATTAGTAACTAAAGAAGTAGGAGTCTAGATTAGTTTGACCATACAGTCATGAGTCTTCTATCTCAAAGGTACAAGCACCTATGACACAAGGAGTGGGCATCCCTGTGTAAATAATGATGTCACCTTCTATTGAATTTGTCTATTATTAACTTTTGAGGAGATATGTAAGATAAAAGATTAAATATATATGCATCTTTCCTTATATATGATCATTAGACCTAACTTAACGAGAGGAAACCAACACAAGTCGTTTCAAGTCAATCAAAGATTATTACTAATTGTTATGAATTTCTAAAGGAAATTGACCTTCTACCGAGAGCATCATTAACTCTTAACCTCCATCATTAGGACCGATGAATCACAATTCACGATTAAGGAGAGTAATGAAAATTAAGGATACTAAGCGTGATTAGGGAACTTAATCATGGATAATGGGATGTTAATCGTAGTTTGGGATAATTAATCTTGATTAGCATTAACTAATCATGATTAATAATAATTAAGCATCATTAACAAAATCATGGTCTTCAGGATAGACAAAAGCAATATCATGGACTAGCTTGTGGTTTTCATGCTGACATGATCAATGACTGGGATATGTTATCATACTACGTCTCAAGTGCATGGTGATTCACCAATCCAACTGTACCTCCCCAAGCTTAGGATTGAGAGGTTGACAGAGGGAGAGGACGGGAAAGACACGTGAACGAATCACAACCGACAAGAAGAGTTAGGAGCAATGTGTGAGCCGCACATAGTAGGTCGGCCACATGAGGAGAAAGATAAATATAACTCGATACTTTTTGAAGTTTCTTTCTTTCATGATAACATATGATGAAGAAATGTGAATGTAGAACTATTTGGGTGAGGATGAGCATGCCTCACATGATTCACCCACCCATGATGTGAAGCATATGATTCTGAACTATATGTTAACACTAGTGTTAATAGGCGGCTTAGAAACTTGAGTCAAGCCCTATAGGGTGGGAGCGACTATGTCGTCAATGAACATGTAAATCTTGACATGATCTGTCCAACAATGACAAAAGGCATACATGTTCTTCATCATTTACTCTTTTGTAAACCATTCTTTCGTAAAACTTTGTCGATATTTTCTTTTAAAAAACTATTTTATAAGAGAAAGCTCACAAAAAATTCCTTAGAATATCACTTGTTAATAAGGGGAAACTATACTAAAATTTTAAGAAAATTACGATCTTTACATTCGTTGTATGTTCTCCGCAATGTTCTTACATTTTTTGTGTTCTTCATACATTACCATATGTTTTCGTGTTCAAGAGTAAAGGGATTTCGATCAGTTGAGGAGTCGTTATCCATCTTAGAAAAATCAAATCAGAGTAGATTGTAGTTCGTGCGAAGATTAACACATTAGGTAATGAAATCCCCTCTTGTTATTGAATTTTCAAGTTAAATCAAATCAAATTTTTTTATTATTCATGTTCTTCATTACGAAGAACATTTACATGCTTATTATGGGTACTTTTGGTCGATTGATTATGTTTACATTCCGTTAGAAGTTTGGAGAGTTCTAGGTGAGCATGGTTTGACTTGGCTTACAAATTTATTCAATGTTATTTGGCGAAGCAAGAAAATGCATGAAGAATGGAGGAGAAGCATCGTGTTGTCTTTATTAGAACAAACGAGACATCAAAATTGTTCAAATTACAGAGGTGTCAAGTTGATGAGTCACACTATGAAAATTTAGGAACGTGTGATCGAAAGAAGGTTGAGGCAAGTTTCCAAAGTAAAAGAAAACCAATTCGGATTCATGCCAGATCACTCAACTATTGAAGCCATCCACTTGTTGAGGAGAACAATGGAAATTTATAGAGCTAAAAGGAAGAACATCCATATGATTTTTATTGATTTAGATAAGGCTTATGATTCTATCCCACGGGGATATTTTTTTTGAATTCAAACAAGGGGGAGCACTCCCAAGATGGGAGTCACCACAGTGCAAATTTCATTGATATGCAAAAAGTTACATCATCCGGATACCCAGAAGTTGTACAAAGCGTTACACTGCACCACCACATTTTCATAGTAAAAACGCTGCCCCTTGAAAATTACATCATTTCTACCAAGCCATATAGCCCAAAGTACCGCAAAAACTCTGAACACATCACCGGTGGAGCTGGCTCCCACAGCCCGAATAGATCCCCAAAAAAGATCCGCACAGGAAGACTGAACCCATGGCAACCCCAAGGACTCCCACGCGTCCACCGACAACCTGCAACCGAAGAAGATGTGATTCGTGTCCTCCACGCCATCAGTGCATCTGTCACAATGAACGTCCGTCGCGCCCAACAATCTTCCCCTTCTGACCTTGTCACACAGACGACCCCGCCGCAGACACCAGAGGAACACCTTAACCCTGGTAGGAATCTTTGCCGCCCAAATAATCTTCAGATCCACACATAGGTCCTCGTCATGCTCCAGCCCTCCACCACACAACCTCCGGTACGCCTTCTTAACCGAGAACTTACCCTCCACCCACTCAAAACAGTCCGGCTCCCCCGACAACTCCCCGGCAGAGGGAATCTCCGTAAGCAAGTACATATCCTATACATTAACCTCATAAAAGATATTGTGGAACTCCCCGGCAGAGGGAATCCCACGGGGATATTGTGTAGAGTTTCGGAGAAGAGACAAGTACATATCCTATACATTAACCTCATAAAAGATATGCATGATAGGGCTTCATCTTGTGTAAGGATACAATCTGGGAAGACTGACTATCTTGACAACAACACCGGTCTGTATCAAGATTCAACTTTGAGTCCATTCCTTTTTACTTTGATTATGGACGAATTGACAAGTCACATTCAAGATGAGATACCTTGCTGCATGTTATTCGCTGATGATATTGCGTTGATTGATGAGACTAGAGATGGAGTAAATGAGAAGCTTGAGGTCTGGAGATATGCTTTGGAGACTAAAGGATTTCGTATAAATAGGCTAAGACAGAATATATGGAGTGTACTTTTGATGGAAGCAATGATGAAAGAATCGATGTTAAGATTGGTGATTATAACATTCAGAAGAGAGATTCTTGTAGATACTTGGGATCTATTTTGCAACATGATGGAGAAATTGATGGAGATATTACAAATAGAATAAATGCAGGTTGGCTAAAGTGGAGAGGAGCCTCTATTGTTCTCTGTGATAAGAAAATTCCTTTGAAAATCAAAGGAAAGTTTTACAAAGTAGCTGTGAGACCTGCTATGCTCTATGGATCTGAATGTTGACCTGTGAACCATAGACATGTGCAGAGAATGGCAGTGGCAGAAATGAAAATGCTAAGGTGGATGTGTGGACACACACATAAAGATCGGATTCGGAATGATGACATCAGAATGAAAGTGGGTGTAGCTCCGATCGAAGATAAAATGCAAGAAAATAGCTTAAGGTGGTTTGGTCGTTTGCAAAGGAGGTCAACTGATGCACCGGTGAGGAGATGTGAGTTTTGGAATGTTGGGCCGGCTAAAAGAGGGCATGGAAGACCCAAGAAGTGTTGGAATGAGATTATACGAAGGGATTTTAATTTTTTGGATCTAAGCCCGAGAATGACCCAAGATATATCTGAATGAATGCAAAAAATCCATGGAGCTGACCCTACTTAAAGTGGGAAAAGGCTTTGTTGTTGTTTGTTGTTGTCATTGATTATGTTTGCATGACACTTGTATAAACTTGAAATTTTAAAGTTGTTAGGGGGGGCTAGGAGTACGAGATGTGGAGTGCATGAACAAGGCATTGATCGCTAAATGGGTGATTCGCATCTAAGGACCGTCGACTGTGCTCGCGGTTTCTCCTATCAGGCAACTCTACGGGGTCAAAGGGGAATTGGTGGCAGGAAGAATGTGATTTGAGTCTCCGCTCTAGACGGGAATACGTGAGGTGCTGCCGCAGATAGCACATAGACTGCACCCGTCTGTAGGAGATGGCCGTGTTTTCAGATTCTGGAGGGATGATTGGTCGGGTGATGGTATCGTGGAAGCAAGATTTCCGAGATTGTTTGTCTTGGCGACTTCGAAGGACAGTTCTCTTTTGCAGGCAACGGAAGCTGGTAATTGGATGTCGCTATTCATTGCCGACTTGTCTGACCAGTGCATGAAGGATTTCATCAGATTAGTGAGGGAGGTCCCCCCTCCTGGAGATTTTACGCAGGACCGTGATCATTTTAAATGGGGAGGAGCTGGATATTCGGCGAGGAAAATCTATGAGGAACTGAGGTTTGTGGCTGAGGAATAGGACGTGACCCTATGCCAGGACTTGAAGATGGTGTGGGCAGCTAACATTCTGTGTAGGGTTAAGATTTTTCTTTGGTGTTTGAGAAGAGGTTGTTTGTTCGATAAGGCAAGGAGGGAAAGATTGCTTCACTCGAAAGACGACTTGTGTGACATATGTGACGGAGGTGTGGAGGATTCAGAACACCTGTTCTTCAAGTGCCCATCATCGATGCGGGTATGGAGGGAGGTAGGGTGCGATTGGGTCGCGACGGGTGGGTCGGCGGAGTTTTGGAGGTCCATAGGCTGGTGGGAGTAACTCTACTGATGATAGCGCTAAGTTGTTTGTTGTTCTGTGGTGCATCTGGACAGGAAGGAATGATGTGGTCTTCAACATTTAGACTTTTCACTACGGATATGTTGTTTGTCATTTTAATTCCCTGTACCGCATATGGCTTTCGCGGTAATATATTCTAAATCGTAATTAATGAAACAAGTTGCAAGGTGACTCCCACAATGGGAGTTCACCCTCTTTTACATCAAAAAAAATAAAAAAAAAACTTTGAAATTTTAAGTTGTGTAACGATATATACACGCAATTACTATAAATCATTCCGATTTGTGAAGGTTGGATTTGAGTAAGAAATAATATAAGATTTGGATTCTTGCATGTTAGGTCTCCTGAAAATAAAAATAAATAAATAAGTATATATTTATATGTATATCTGTACAAAGATATATATTCTTGAACTATAACTACAATAAATCACTTATTTACAACTACAACAAAATAGTATAAAAGTCGATCTCAACTAATGAATGAAAGAAAATTTATGACTACACAAACCGTTGAGGGCAGATCTAGGTCTGGACCAAGACGAATTGTTGTAGGAGATTTATTGAAACCGTTGAATTCAGAAGTTAAATAGTTGATAGATAGAATCATATCTGTTAGAGAATATCATATATTGTTGCTTCTTTATTTACCTCTATTTCCTTATGCATTGTTTCCTTATGAACTGTTTCCCTATGTAACCCCACAGGGGTACTTATGTAAGTTCTCCTCTGAGCACCCTAGGGTTTAGTCCTATATAAGGATCCCTAGACCTCACAGAATAAATATAGAGTTTCACAGATTTCACATGGTATCAGAGCCTAAATTTCCCCCACCCCAACCGCCGCCCTCGTCATGCTCGAACCCTAGGGGCCCCCCCTAGGCGCTCCTCCCAGTGTCGCCCTCCCATGCCAGACACGATTCTCCTCTCGTCGCCCATCTCTCCCATCTCGTCCATCTCTCCTCGACGCCCTCAACTCGCCCATCTCTCCCCTCGACGCCCTCAACTCGACGCCCATCTCTCCCCGCCTCCGCGACGTGCCCTCCGCCAGGCGCCCTCCGCCAGAAGCGCCCCTCCCTGGCACCCCCTGCCGCGACGCCCCTATCACCCCCTCCGACCTGCCCTAACGCGTCTCTCCAGACGCGCCTCAGGCCTCCACTCCAGACGCGCCCTCCGCCATCCAGTGCTGCAATACGCCCCGTCGCGCCCTCCAGATGCGCCACTGCTCTACGGCCATCCCAGTTCTGCTCTACGCCCCTCCAGACGCGCCACTGCTCTACGCCCATCCAGACGCGCCCTCCCAGTACTACTCTACGGCCCTTCTTCGCAAGGACTAAGCTCTCTGCGATCCAAGGCTTTTCGCAAGGACACAGCCCTTGGTCCCCTAGACTGCCAACCATCCCCTAGACTGCCAACCTCACAGAATAAATATAGAGTTTCACAGATTTCACAATATTATTACTATATTATTTGTATAGCATATAAACTATATTAAAATTAACGCGGTTTTAAATGGATCATTGGATTATGTTCAGTCTTTTACGATAAGGATTACTTGACGTAGACACAATAGGTCGAACATACAACTTATAGGATTATCAAAAGATATAAGTATGGCAGGCCAAACCTTGGCGATAGATGGTTGTCCTGAAAAAAGAGATTATGAATCAAAGCATGGTATTCGACTACCACCAGACGGATTGAATGAATGAAGATGTAGTCATGTTATATGGAGGTACGAGGGAGGGTAAGTAACGATTGCGTCATAATAATAGGTACCTTAAGACACTGTAAGAAAATGAAGCAGTTACAAGCATGTAGGTTTATGCAACTGGCTCCTTAAGGATGGTAGGCGTACTATATAATTACATCGAAATATTCAAAACTGGACTGCACATGCCCATTCTAGAAATGATACCATGTCTGATCAGGCAGGCCAATCAAGCAGATTGAGTTCGAAGAAAAAAAACTGCGTCATCCTTTAAGCAATTAAGAGGGGCGTCGAGGACTCATCTCCCACTTTTGGAAGACATCTTCAAGGAGATTTATCAGAACTATATTCGCTTCTCACTACAACCAATTTGGAATGTCACATGTTGTGATTGAATAAATTTAATCTATTTTAGTTAAAATTTAATTCAAATAGGAAAGTTAATTTTTCTAGAAATTTCAATATAACAGCCAAAAGAAGGCCCCCGTCTTAGACCTCCAGATTCTCAATGTGAAAGATGTTGAATCTCTATCAAATATTAGCATAATATAAGTTTCTTCCAAAGGTTATAGGTTGATATATGTCCAATTTAGTTCAATATTAGTCCAGTGTCTTACATTAATACACTTGTTTTAAAGAGAACAAAATCACTATAATTATTATTATATGTGTCATAATAATCTATATGTGGCCAATACTCTTAAAGCATGTTAATACTTCAGGAGCTTAGCATATGAATATCAAGGAAACTTAAGCGATGTTAATACATACTCAATAGAACCTGGTATGTGAGGAAGGCCATGAAAAAGTATAATGCAAGTCAGGGGAGATGCGGGAAATTATATATATACAAGCAGTTCATAGTCAGAACAACCAATATACTTTGCAGCAGGTTTTAAGATCATTATAAATAGAAATCCTCAATCAATTGATCTTTGAATTCAATTTCTATGCATCAATAAAGATGAATTGTGACAAAGATCTAGATATGTAAAATCAACCACTGAAAATATTGAAAAAGAATTAAGAGGTCAGGAAAGTAAAGATGTTCGTGAATCAGTGATGATAAATATTTATGACCCTTACACCTGACGATGTGAAGGCGCGGTGACCCTCAACTAGGTGGAGGAAAGGAATCCTAGTTAAAGCAGCGACCGCCAAGTACGCGGGTCTAGGATCCCAGTCCTTTTCATGGTTTTTACGCGAGCTCGCAGTGTTTTTACACCTCATTGGGATCCCGACTTTTGACCAGCTCCGTTGACTCTCTGTTTTAGGATACCCATGCGGGGGATCCTCGATTTTAGTTTTTCGTACGAGCTCGTCTGCTCGTACTGATCGAGCCTGTCTAGAGTGACTTTTCCGAAGAGTCTCTCTCACCCGTCATAGTGGCGTAGTTTTAGTGTAGGCCTATCCTTCTATTGGACCGCTCTTCCAATTAGAGGGCGAGACGGAAGAGTCTCTTAGGAGACTTCCCCACCGCTTGAGTTTTGGTTACTTTCCGCCAACAGACTTGGTGATGATACATCCGAATCATCTATGGCTACATCTGAATCATCTAGGATTAAATAACAGTTGAAAATTTGGAGTAGTTACAAATTGAGATTGAAATGAGTTGCAATAGAATATGACTAAGAGTTGAGATCAGTTAAGGTGGTATTGATTAGAGCTGGCTGCAATCAAACCTAGCATAGAATCATTAATCATTATCAATCATCAATCATCAGCAAATTGTCAAATCTTTGGATTACTACCATGAATATAGACTAAGTCAGTGGACGTGTTGGGAACTTAGTTAGGATGCACTATACCCCATCGCATGCCTACGCAGGCACCCCAATCCTAAAGCACTCTTCACGCCTCCATAGACTATCCACTAAACTTGAGAATTTAGATAAAATCAAGAATCAGTTCAAAAGATCATCTTTCCCATCATCAAAATCCATAATTATGATCTGTAAATAACAATGGATTATTATAATTACATATGAGCCATTAACTACTATATAAGAATATGACATATAAAAGGAAATGGGTAAAACTTGGGGCATCCCTTCTGAGTAGCTTGAAAACCTTTTTCATAGCAAGTAGTTGTAAATTTAGTTGTTTATACCTTACTACTTGTTTCTTTTGCAATCACCTTAAAACGTATGCTTGTTTTAATAAGTTTTCAAGATGTACCAATGCTCGCTCCTTTCCTGTTTTGGCAAGCAAGCAGCATGCAACTTCGTAGCCGATTGATGATTCCTGACATTCGTTGCTATACCAAACGGTACAGTTGTAGTTGTTACAGTTTTTGTTCAGTTATGATGTAAAATGCTTTTTTCTCTTCAGTCACATTTTTGGGATAAATGTATGTATTGTTAGCCTCTTTTGAACATGTTGTGTGTATATATATATATATGGAAATTAATGAATGAAATTTTGGTGACACATTCTGTTGTTGGTTCTGTGGTTGTTACTTGAATCGTGAATGTCATTATAGAAACGTGAAAAATTTCCCGTATTTTCATGTAACTTGTGCGATCTTTAATGAATAAAATACCGCAAATGTGTTGTAAACGGGTACCGGATCCGAGGGGATTCACACTCAAAAAGAACCTTGTTATGCCCAATTACATTTTACATACACCATCTTTCTTGATGGAAAACTACAATGTTTCTCCCCAGCCAAATTGCTCACAAAAAGCCAATTCTGGACTAAGTATCCCCCAAGGTATCCCAAAACTTGTTCCACATAAAGAACAAGTGGTTGACATCCTCAATCCTAAGCAACCAAAACCAAAGTAAGCCACATGCCTCTAGATCCCGAAAACATAAAGAACAAGTAGTTGACATCCTCAACTGCATCCGAGCACCTCGAACACTTCCCCGTCATTGCCACGTAAAATCCTGGCCGTATTAGACTTCAAGAGCTTGGCTTCATGGTGGAAGGAGTTGGGTCATATCACACATCTGCTTTTTACTCTCTGAGTCTCTATGTGTGTAATAATAAGAGAGGTATTATTGCTCTTTTGGTCTATGTTGATGATGATACTATAACTCGTAAGGGACTTGTAAGGGACTCGTAAGGGCAATAAATCCGACATTTCTAACATGAAATGTATCTTCATAAAATTTTATACTGAAAGATTTGAAAACACTCAAGTAGTCACCCCAATAGAAGTTGGAGGAAGCAAAGAAGGATAGTTATGTACCGATATGCTCAGAGACAAGCCACCTTCCATCCTTATGGATCCAAGAGCATACTTTCATGATACATACTCTCGACTTGTTCATATACAAAACTTTAGTCGTTTTTGGGGAAACGGATGTATACCACAAAGACTCTATTAGATATTTCCTACGTTGTTTGCAAGCTTAACAATTTTATAGCCAGGCCTCTAAGGTACTCGATATTGATATGATGATTCTCAAGTGCCTCAAGTCATTCCCTGAGAAAGGTCTTCTTTTTTACAAAAGGATGCAAGCTCTCGATCATGACATGTGTGTGTGTGTGATTACTACAATAGATGTCCATTTCATGGAAAAACTACTACCGGTTTCCGTACCCATAATGGAGAGGAGAAAAAGCAAATTGCAGTGGCATAGTCGAATATAGAATCAAAGTATGGGCATATAGCATAAAGTAGTATTGAATCTAAGCGGGTGTAATCGGCCATGTACAACTAATGAATTTAATATTTCTCTTTTATTCTTTCATTTTGTCTTCTGCCAAACACATGTAAATACGCATCATTCCATACAAAGATACATATAAAGATAATAAAGCATTTTTGTCAGTTAAAGAATGAAATAAAAAGAAGAAAAGAAAAAGAAAGAAAAAAATGCTCATAAGGATGTACATAATTATATACTATATATATACCAATGTACAAACTGGCACGAAAAATCAAAAATAAACACAGTTATGATATCTATTTATTACTCAAACCCATAGACCAAGTTAGTCCGACTTGGTCAACAAACTAGCAAGTAAAGAAAGAAAAGAAAATACCAAAAATAACTTACCGTGCACATAATACAGACTCAAAACACATATTTATATTATACATAAAACTTCAAATAATTATTCATACTTAATCTTGAATTATTTTTCACTAATTCCTTTTCCATTCTAAAGATAATAATATATAATAAAATACATTTTTACTAAAAATAATCGAGGTCGAATCTGGAAAGAAAATCTAAACCTTAATTTGTGTTATTGGCAATTTCCCCGACAAACAATAATATTTAGAAAATTCTTAATTTACCAAACTCACTTATAAACTTCAATATTAAATACTCTTATAAAAATATTGTACATTCTAGAGTTAAAGGTGTGACTTCTGGTCTTCGGGTATGTTATACAATTGGCAAACTTCCTAAAATTTTCTAAAATTTATTTGACTCTTTTTGACTTAATTCTTTTTGTAACTTATAAAAAAACAAAGGAAAAATTAAAAATACTATCCAATATCAAATTTTTAGATATGACAATAGAACCGAAATGTTATTTCATAAAACACATATTTCCTTAACTCATAACTTGCACATACAAACTTAGGATCAGGCATGCTCACATTTAAAGTTCAATATAAAAATACTTTGAATTTTAAAAATATTTAGAGTTGAAAGGAAAACTGAATTTTGGGAACTAAAACGCAATTGTGTTTATGAAATTGGAATAATTGTAAAGACTGTTAAGAAATTTATATCTCACAATATTGTTTTTCTCATTTCTATTTTCTTTATGTACCTCTCATGTAATTAACTCAGGGCTTTTCTCCTATATAAGAGAGCCCTAGGGTCTCATCTAATGCAAGTTTTTCTTTTTTTCTCCTAACATGGTATCGGAGCAACGGTCCTAGCCTGGGGTTCTCGTATCCCACCTACCCTAACCCTATACACCCACCTCTCCCCCCCACGACTGCCGTTGTTGCTGCCCTCCCCTTCTGCCACCGCCACTGCTGCAGGTTCCCTCCCCTCCCGTCATCACCACCGTTGTGGGTTCCCTCCCCTCCCGCCGTCGTCGCAGTGGCTTCCCTCCCTTCCCGCCACCCAGGGCTGCCGAATTGTAGCCTAGGCGCCACCGCAGGTACTCCTAGCAGATAGCCTAGCGCCACCCAGCCGCCCAGGGCTGCTGCAGGGGCTCTCCCTTGCCGCCCTGATCTACATCACGTGGCCCACGTTGGTCGGCATGACCGAACTACATGTCGTTAAGGTCTGATTGTGGTCGGATTTCATGATTTTTCACATATAACCATGTCTTCCGAATCTAGACCACAACGAGAAGTAGTGAGGATGGTTGTATGAGTCTACAGATACAATCAATCCTCCATATGATTATGTAGATTCACTCAGATCAGTTTACTCCTCAATTTGTTCCGGGTTTCGGTGTTCTTATTACAATGTCAGAGAACAAGGGTGACGTCTTCTCATCGTCTGGTGTCTTCAAAGGCCCGGCTCCCATCGTGAAGATGGATGGGACCAACTACGAGTTGTAGTCCATGCAGTTTCGTACCCATATGCAGTGCCATAACAAGGAGCACATTATGACGGATTCAGAGCTGACATACAAGACTGGGGCTAATGCTTCTTAGAAGTAAGATGATGCCTATGCTCGCATTTGGCTCTCCGGGACACTCACCACGGAGATTGCCAATATTGCCAATCAACCCACAGCAAAGGCTATGTGGGACATCTTAGCAGACACCTATGGGTAGGCAAAGAATGAGAGCAAGATTCTTCAGCTGTGGTATGATATTTTCTCGACCAAGCAGAATGGTCGACCACTTCATGCCCACTTCTCACATCTTAAAGGCATGTTTGAGCGATTGCACAACTTCATGCCCATTACTACCAGCATTGAGCAGCAGCAAGCATATCAGAATGCCACTATGACAAGAGTCTTTCTGTCATCTCTTGACTCTGAGTACGATGAAGCACGTACTCAACTTCTGACTGGAGAGACGATACCTCCAATAGAGGAGGTCTACAAGAGATTGAGTAGGATCACTACCTCATCTACTACTACAGCTCCGACTCCCTCTGTTATGGCTGCCTCTCGTGGCAGAGGGAGGACTTCATAGTTTCGCAGGCGCGGACCTCGGAGGACGTCAACGTTGCCTATGTTCACATTGTCACCGTCCTGATCAATCTGAGGAGACATGCTATCAGAAGCATGGATATCATGTGTCTGCTCGTGTTGCTGAGCAGACTGAGCTTACTTCTGCCCCTGCTCATGATGCATGATTTGATGATATTATTTCCAGATTACGAGAGATGATGAGCACTCCTACCACTTCAGCGACAGGTGCTTCAGATGTAGCAACTAATGCCGGAGCTTAGTCTAGTTCATCAGGTATTGCTTATGCGCTTACTAGTTGTAGCAGCTTAGATTTGACTGATTGGATTATGGATCTGGAGCATCACATCATATGTGTGGCGATCGGGCACAGTTCAGTTCTTACATGTCCATCCCACCTGGTAGATCCGTGGTGATTGCTAATGGGGTCCATATACCCATTATTAGTCAAGGGGATGTTGTTCTAGCTCCTTCTATGCATCTACAGAATGTTTTACATGCTCCAGATTTTCCACTAAATCTTCTGTCTATTAATTAAATTACAAAAGATTTACATTGTCGTGCCATATTTGATCCATCTTCTCTTGTGTTTCAGGACATACTCAGGGGCAGGGTAATTGAATGTGGCCTTAGCAGAGAGGCATGTATAAGCTTGCCCTACCATCGTGTGTTGGGGTTGCTACTATTCCGTCTAGGTCTGATTCTCCCTTTATGTGGCATCTTCGTTTTGGACACCTTCCTCTACAGAAGATGTGTCATGTTCTACCTCAGATCTCCACTCGTGCTACCTTGGACTGTGAAGCGTCAGCTTGGGAAGCACCATCGTTCTTCTTTTCCGAGTCGTCATAGTAGTCAATCATTTGAATTGTTTCATTTTGATATCCGGGGTCCTAGTTGTGTTCCCGATCATCAGGGACACCGCTTTTATATGGTTGTTGTTGATAATTTTTCTAGATTATATTGGATCTTCTTGTTGAAACATAAGTCTGAAGCTGGTGCTATCATTAAATCTTTTCTTGAAAGTAAAGAATATCTGTTCTACTAATGTGAAATTTATTCATATTTGTAATGCCTTGGAGTTTTCCACCTTACATTTATTTGTATTTCTACGATCTCTTGGTATTGTTCATCGGACCTCTTGAGCTTATGCTTCACAGCAAAATAGTGTGGTTGAACACAAACACCGTCATCTTTTGGATGTCACGAGGACCCTTTTGATTCAGAGTCGAGGTTTTCATTCCTTCTAGGGTGATGTTGTTCTCACTGCTTGCTACTTGGTGATCCGTATGCCATCCACTATTCTTGGGGGAAAGGTTCCTTTCTCGATTACGTTTCTCGAGAAGGACTTATTCTCCCTTACTCCCAGAGTCTTTTGGTATGTGGCTTTTGTCCACAATTTCACTCCTGACCATGACAAGCTCTCACCCAGAGCAGTCAAATGTGTCTTTGTTGGTTATTCCCGTACCCAGAAAGGGTATAGATTTTTTGATCCTATAGGAAGAAAATATAATGTTAGTGCTTATGTCACATTTTTTGAGTCTATTATGTATTTTTCTACTACAGTTGATAGGTTGTCTAACATTGTTTCAGGTGAGGATGTTGTTGTTCCTCCACCTTCGTTATCTACACCTTCTGCACCCAATGTTGAGTCTCAGTCATCTCCATCTCCACCACCTCCTCCACCTCCACCTTTGCCTACCTTGACGCAATTCCTACCACGGCTTTACATTCGCAGGTCTTCTACTCATCCCTCTGCTCGTGTGCCTTCCCCATCATCCAGCAAGCCTCATGTATGTAATGAGCACATTCTTTCTATTGATGGCATTGGAGATTTGAATGTTCCACAAGATATGGCAGAAGATGAGTTAATACCAGAGAACAGAAAGGATGATGACCTAGATGTACATATTACCTTGAGGAAGCCATGTCATCAATGTACCACTTATCCCCTAGATGTGCATGTTTCATTGGACCATCTTTCAGAAGAGTACAGGAGGTTTGTTATGGGACTCTCGTTGTTACTATCCCATGAACATATCGGGAGGCCATACAGGATAGTAGGTGGTGACTTGCCATGGAGGAGGAGATGGCTGCTTTGCAGTCGCGTGGTACCTGGAGCATTATTACTGCTCCTACAGGTGCCTCTGTTGTGGGATGCAAACGGATCTTTACAGTGAAGCAACGAGCAGATGGCAGTGTGGATCGCTACATGGCAAGGCTTGTGGCACGTGGGTTCACCCAAACTTATGGGGTAGACTCATATTCTACACTTCACATTCTTCTATCAGTTGCTATTTCACGGGACTGGCCTCTTTACCAACTTGATGTGAAGAATGCATTTTTATATGGTGATCTACATGATGAAGTATATATGCAGCAACCACCAGGGTTTGCTACTGAGGGGGAGTATCAGGAGGTGTGTAGGCTCCATAAGGCAATTTACAGTCTAAAGCAGAGTTCGAGAGCTTGGTACCAGAAGCTATCGGAGTAGATAGAGCAATAGTGGTTTGTGCGGTCTACTGCGGACCCCTCACTTTTTGTTCAGAGGACACAGAGAGGTATTTTTGCTATTCTTGTCTATGTTGATGATATTATTGTCACAGGGGATGATGAGCAAGGCATTCAGGCTGCCAAGGAGTTCCTAGGTTAACATTTTGTGACTAAGGACCTTGGCAATCTTCGATACTTCCTTGAATTAGAGTTCGCCAGAAATCAGCGTGGTCTTGTGATGACCCAGAGGAAGTTTGTGACGGATCTTATTTTAGAGACAGGTATGACATGGTACAAGCCTGCTACTACCCTATGGATCCGAGTATGAGATTGTATGATGATGACACTGAGGAGGTAGATAAGAGGAGATACAGGGAGCTTGTTGGGAAGCTCCTATATGCCACTATCACCAGACCAGATATATCTTTTGTCGTAAGCAAGGTTAGCCAGTTCATGGAGTAGCCCAGGAAGGTTCATATGGATGCAATTTATATGATCTTGAGATATTTGAATACTATGGGTCATCACAAGACCTCGTTGGTTCCTGGAAAACTCCAGTCCAAGGAAGTAGCGTAAATGTCCAAGGTCCTTGGTCACAAACTGCTGACCTAGGAAGTTCTTGGCACCATGAATGCCCTGCTCGTGAGTATGTCCTGAAACACAAGAGACGAAGGATCAAAAATGGCACGACAATGCAGATCCTTAATAATATGACTAATGGAAAGTAAATTCATCTGAAAGTCAGGAGTATATAAAACATTCTGAAGGCGCATGGACGACGTCAATGCACATCCCCCTGTCCTGTAACGGGTAAGTGGTCATCATTAGCAATGTCAACCTATCTGCCAGGTAGTATAGTCCTGTAGGACCTCAGATGCGCTCTGTCTCCACATAGGTGATGGGAAGCACCAGAGTCCATAATCCACTTTGTCGTGTCTGCACCAGTACTACTAGTAAAAGCATAGGTGATACTTGAGGAGCTCGAAGAGGCTCTGGCTACGGCTGCAGTATCTATAGTGGTGGTGCCAGCAGTAGGAGTCATGATCTCTCGAATACGAGAGACAATATCATCCAGGTGAGAATCGGTCTGGGAAGCTGTAATCTCTGAAGGCTCGATCCGTTCTGCTACGCGACCAGAAGCAGGATATTCATGCTTCTGATAGCGTCTATCCTCTGCATGTCTAGGCTGACGACAATAAGTGCAAGGGCCACACTGGCGTCCACCGCCTCTGCCACGAGGGGTGCGTCCTCTGGACTGGATCGTCCCTCCTCAACCATGAGAAGCGGCCATCGCTGAAGAGGGCGGAGAAGTGGTTGTGGAGGGCATGATAATCCGGTTGAGACGGCTATAGGCCTCCTCTATGGGAGGTATGGTAGCTCCGGTGAGAAGCTGAGTATGCGCAGCATCATTCTCTGTATCAAGTCTAGCCATGAAGACTCCAACCATCGTAGAGTTCCTATACATCTTCTGTTGCTCAGGATATGTGGTAATAGGCATGTATCTATGAAGCTTCTCAAACATGCCACGGAGCGAAGAGTAGTACACGTGCAAGGGACAGTCATTCTACTTGGCCTTATAGATATCAAACTATAGCTGAAGAATCTTGACCTCATTCTTCTCTTGAGCATAGGTGGATGTCAAAATGTCCTACGTCGCCTTAGCGGTGGGCTGATTCAGAATATCACTGGCTATCTCCGTGGTGAGGATCCCACAAAGCCAAACCCGCACATACGCGTCATCTTGCTTCCAAGAAGCATTAGCCCCGGTCTTATCCGTTGGCTCTAGATCTGTCAAGATGTGCTCCTTGTTGTTGCACTGCATGAGGATGAGAAACTGCATGGACCACAACTCATAGTTGGTCACATCCATCTTAGCGATGGGAGCTAGGCCCTTGAAGGCTCCGAGCGAAAAAATATCACCCTTGTTCTCTACCATGATGGAGAAATGGCCGAACACCGGAACTAAACTATGGAGTAGACCGATATGAATGAGTTTACACGATCATACGGAGGATTGGCTGTATGTGTAAACTCATACAACCATCCTCATCAATCTCCGCTGCTTGCTAGGGTCGGAAAACGTGATTTAAAGGTCTAAAATCACGTTTTCCAGTCAAAATCAGAACGATTCAGACAACAGATCGAGCCGCAGAAGCGCACAAAGGCACACGGGAGGGCCAACGGCAGCCCGGGCAGCGGCCCGAGGGTCCTGGTTGTATCCTCGGCAGCGATCGGAGGGTCTGCGTGACGGCCTGTAAGCGGCCCAGACGGTCGGAGGGGCATGGCAGTGGTCGTGGGCGGCTTGAGCTGTGACATGGGCAACCGAAAGCAGCCGGATTCGGCGACCGGGGGCAGCGGAAGGGGCCGCCAGCGGCAGTCGGTGAGATGGGGAGGGGGGGTAGGGTTAGGTTTTGGTGGGATAAGGAAACTCCGGTCTAGGACCGTCGCTCTGATACCATGTAGAGGGAAAGGAATGAATTGCATTAATGAGAGACCATAGGGTTCTCTTATATATGAGAGGAACCTATTGGACAAATTACAAGAAGAAGACAAAAGAAATAGAAAATAAGAAAATAATATAAAAATAACCAATATCTCAACAGAAACTTATATTTATTATTGACTATTTATATGAAGATCATAGTATTTTAGTTTACTGTCTTCTACAATATTTTAGAGTATTTAATTTTAAATTGTTTTATTTTTTATCATTTCTTTATTTAATAATAATTATTATTTTAAGAAATTCTAAGAATTTCTGGGCATGAAACTTTGTGGTCGTGCAACGTCTCCTTCAACCTCGCAACACACCCTCACATAGAGCTAACTCGTACGAACCCCGCTCCTTTCCTCAATTTTCCTCTACACTACATTAGACCCAACACAAGGGTCCAAACACCTCCATTCAGCGCTTGTTAATCCAACAACCCCACTGGCTGTTAGTTAGCTCCAACCAATGTATATTCTCTACTATTTAAGGTAGAAGACCCCTCATCACCAAGCATTCACTCACTATCCACTTTCAAAACCCCATGAGCACTAACCCTAATTCTCGAGTGACAATCAAGTGAGAGTGAGCTATAAGGCTCCAACGAGGTGCGGAAAAAGGAGGGAAGTAAGATCTGAGTTTAAGCACATCATTTCACATGCCACAGCAGCTTGGTTAGCCTCTATCATTGCCAAGCATCGAGGCAAGGACTCAAGCTCTGACGAGCTCACTCCCAAGAAAATCCATCCAAGTTCCTGCTTTGTTTCTTCTTCAATTTCAGGTAATTCATTTTCTTCTCTCTCTATTCTGTGATTCAATTTCTTTGATTATGTTTAGTTGATTAACTTGATTATCTAATTTCTCAATCTTCTTCTTCTCATCTATCTCTGACGACAACCGCCTTTGGCCTAATTTCTTTATCTCTCATCACCCTTTACCAATCTTGATCCTTTTCAAGATTGAGGATTGCTTCCTCTTCCCTCCATTCCAATTTCAAGCAATCTTTGTCCATCTCCACCCCTTATTCCATAAGGTCGCCTAAGACTAGAATATAGAGCTCTGTGAACTCCCTAGCCTCGAGTTGTAGAGCAAAAGCTTGTCCCTTTGTGTATGACTTTGATTTTAATGTTAGGAACATTATTGTAGAATAGGTTAAAGAGAGGAAGGTTCGATTTCAGTTTCAATGGTTGCTTAAACATAATTTACAACTCCAAACAATATATCTCTTTGAGCTTGAATCATATGGTGTTTATTTATTGTTCTATGGTTTCGTATTGCTAGTGAGCAGATGAATCGATCCTAGGCATTTCCAAGAGAAAACCAAAGCAAGAATTAGAGGAAGTGATCACTGATCGAAGAGCTTAAAGTCACTTTGATCATCTCCCTCTACTCGTGGTATGAAGCCATCGTCAACTATCATGATCCCTTGAACATGTCGAGGTGAATATGAGCAATCTCCAAGTGGTCTTAGCTAAGCAAATCAAGCCCTGACACCCTTGCTAGAGTGTGGAGGAGTAAAATCATCGAAGGTCCTCCGCTCAAACTTCGAGGAGTTCGAGGAAGAAGACACCCAAATGAGTAACACACGTCCAAGCCAACAAGTGGAGGGTGTTTTGCATCCAGAACCGACATGCTTCGTGTAATTGCAGAAGAATCAACGCCGTGTCAGATAAATGGTGAAAGTTGCAGAGATATCCTTGAAGTATACCCCTCGTTCTTTATATCTAGCATGCTTAACCTTATTTCCTCTCATGCTCAGGATGTTCTTAATTATCTTATAAATCTGAAACATTTTACTTCTATCGATTTTCATCCCTTACCTAGCTCTTACATACAATCTTCTTTTGATTAGAAACTGATTACTTGGAGTTTATGTATTGTTAAGAATATGGTCCTTTCTGATATTAAAAATAATAAGACTTGGATTCTCCGTGAAGCTAGGAAACTCAACTTACATTGGGTTTCTATATTCTAATTCCCATACATGTATTTCTAGCCAGATGGCCACGACGAAGATGTTTCCCAGGAGTACAAGTAGACAACCAGTTGCTCTCAGTCACTGTTGCACCTTTTTTTATGATTGTGGCTTTGTCCTTGTGGGTATCTTAATTGGCTTTTTGTTCGTCTCATCTGTAGAGAGAAACTTCTGCCTACGGAATTCCTCTCCTATCTATAGAGAGTTAGAAACTTTTGCCTACTGCCTTTTTGATGTATAATGTTAACTCTTTCTTCCCTACCCCACCAGCTCTTATTCTCTTACTTTTAGAAGGTTTAAACTATCGTTTGATTGCTAAAAATGAGATTAAGCCATTCTCTTATTCTTAACTGAGCCCATTAAGTGTCTGCAGCAACCATAACTCGCATGGGTAATTATAAAAATCAAATCTTCAATTTATAGTCACATCATAATGACTATTTTCTTTCAACATCGGTAATCATTGAGATAATATATATCTTATCTGCAATTCTGAAACCAAGAAATTCTCCAGAGTCCGAAAATACTGCAAAAAGTATCAGTATGACATTGACGTTGTTGGAAATGAGAAAAGGAACAGGAACTTACTGACGAGAATAACTTCCAAAATTGCTGGATGTCATCTGAACGGAGCCCTCACCAAAATCTTCATCAAGTTCGTCACCATGATTGTTGACATGGGGTATAGGCCCTGGATGAAACTCGGAACCTGTCGACCTCAAGTTTGGATCGATGGAGAATTTACGAATAGTTTTTGTGATGTTCAATCTGTTCTGTTGAAAAAAACATCATATTCTGGTCAAAAAACTACTGACATGCAGAGCATTTGATAGCAGTCAAAAATGACAATAGTATGTACAAGTCTTGATTATGTTTTTTTTAAATGAATTGCCAATTCAAGAGGAGCATTTACATCCAAATGCTTCAACCCGTATTAAATTCCACTATGTAGCTCACAATCAAATGATGTTTCCTAATTTCTTGCGATACTTTTGTGCCCAGAAATTCTCTCCACAAGTTTTTCCTTGTAGGAGTTTTTTTTTCAGAAGCAATTTCCACGACCTTTTTACATTTCCAACCCTAAAAGGGAATCCAAAAATGATTTCAATCAATTCTAATATACAATGCAAACCAAATGCTAAGCCCTCGAAAATGTACTGAAAAGTTTAGTTTCTTTGAATCAGTGAATAATCCATTTTTAATAACAAACCCTAGCAATAAACATCTACAAAACCATCACCAGTTCAACTTTGACATTGTCCACTATGCTTGTCACAACTTTAGCCCTTTAGAAATGGTAATGTTGCCATACAACACTCTTATTTCAAAGTTGATTATGTCCAGTGTTGCAATAAAACAAGTTTGATGGAACAAATATGCTGCCTTTTGTTCATCAACATGGCCAATTGTTTGAATGATTCCAGATGTTAGGTACCCAATGCATCAAAATGAATCTTTAGATGCAGGTGGGTCATTTAAGTGATCCTGTCCGTGGTTGACTCTTAATCACATGACATGGTGTCTTCGAACTCAAAATCCTCCAAAAAAGGTATTTTCTACTGTTGAGTGTTATTATGTAAACCCTAATCCTAGGAGTAATCCAGTCAACCCAATATAGAATCGCCTCATATTTAACATTGAGTCCTTGATCTTAGGCCTACATCTATATAAGGAGCCCCCATCAATGACACATGCAATTTTTATCAGTTCTCCGCCTTCCTCCCCCACCTCCACCCCATCCTCCCCTTCCCTCTCCTCCATGCACCTCCACTCCCCGGAGATCACCCGTCGCCAACCTCTCCTCCCTGTCGACCCTACACCCACCGTCAGGCCCCAACTGACCCCCTAGCACCCACCAGACCCCTAAGCACCCTCCAGCTCACTGTCCCACCCTCCACCCCCAACAGCCTGACCCCTAATCCCCCCCCCCCCAGCAACACCACCCGACCCCCTAGCACCTCCATCCTGCAAATAATCGACCCCCCATATCTTACTAGATCATCGCCCGTTGATGAATCTCGTATTCATCATGTTAAAAATCATTTCTTAATCCCCCAGCTTAAATAATCCAATAAAAATCACTAATAATTCATCATTATTGTCGTGTATTATATTGTGTATAATTAACCTGTAATTATTGTACTTAATAGCTATTATTTATTTTGTAATTATTTTCTTATTAGAAACCCATAAAAATTAGGATAAATAATTATTTATATTTTCCTAGCCTTAAAAGAACTAAAAAATACAAAAAAACAAAACCAAATATTGGTGTTTTTATCCCTTTAAAAATACCCCCAAAAATACTTTTTTGTACACATGACCTCTTTTGGTTTTTTGTCCAACATGAAACTTGTAGACTCATCGAGATCTACAACTTTCATTTTTGACTTTTTTCCTAATTTTGCCTCTAACTAATTCTTTCGTATTTTTTTTAATTTTGCATTTTTGAATTTTCTAATGCAGCCACGTGGCGCCCTCTGGGCCGCCCACGTGGCTGCCTCATCTTCCACCACCCAGCGCCCTTCCAGGCCACTGGATCTCTTTCACCCGCCTTCATCTCCACCCTCCATTCCCGCTTCACCCACAGTCATTGGATCCCACCATCTGATGAGATCTGAACCGCCCCCTTTCCGCCTCACTCACAACCACCCGATCGCCTCCTATCCTAAGGTTCAATGCTCGCCACGTCTTCCTTTATCCTAAGTCATCAGATCCCCCCCCCCCCGATCAAATCCGACCACTCATTTCCGCTCTCCCCTCACCTGTAGATCAGATCTGCGATCTGATCCATGCTACTCCCGAGCGGCCCACTTACAGCCACCCGATCTTCCATCATCCTACAGTCAATCTTGCTCCACGTCACCCCTTCTCCCCTCACCGTTGGATCAAACCCATCTCTCCATCACGATCTCTCTTTAGCGTTTATCCCTCGGCCGTTCGATCAGATTCTTGATCTGATCGTAGCCCTCCAACCACGCCAACACCTGGGCCGTTGGATCGCGAGATCCAATCGTCCCCTACCTCCGTACCCCCCCCCCTCTCAGCCGTTTCAATCGCCACCAAGCCACCCCCTTCCAATTATAGCTACCACCTCTGGCCTCCCCTCCTCGTCCTAACGCCACCTACACGTCACCCTTCCTTCGACACCTCCGCGTAACCTCCATCTTCCCCTACCTTCACTCCCAGGCATCAAGACGGTCGTTCGAAAACTCTCCGCCACCGCCATAACGGTCGCCTCCTCCACCTATAAAACCAACCCCCTCCGCCTCTGTCACCTTCGTCCACCATTCCAAGGTCAAGGACCTAGCTCCTCGCCCCCTCCCTGTGACAGACAGAGGAGGGTGAGATGCCATCATGGCCTTCTGATCAGGTGTTGACCCATGGTCAGCATGACCATGTTAACGACGCATTCGTCGCCGCTGAGCTCCGAGGACACGACTACCCTCGTCGGGCGACGACCGGAGGCTCCCAAGGAGCCTCAGCCCAAGCCATCGCTCCGCCCATCGCCTGCTCCGAGCAGGTGACTTCTTCCTCCTGAATTTCTTTTCTTCTTTCTCTTAATTTTCGCGTCACCTCCGATCACTTCCACCTTCCACCGATCATCCTACCATCTCCGCCACACCACCTTCATACACACCAACACTTCCGCTCACCCTCTTCCCGTCTCCAGACCTCCAACCACTTCGATCCATTCTCTCTCCGATCTACCGGAGATGGAGCCTCGGCCCTCCGCTTCTCCACCACACACAGGGCCTCATTTCATTCACCTCACACATGCACTTCACAATAGCACGTTTCTGCTATTTAACTATTGCAGATCTTCAATGACCGAAGTTCTGGCACCCACTCCGATCTACTGTGCAGCCTCCGACGATCAAGCTCCACCTCGCCTCTCCAAACAACGATGGAGCTGTGACACAGCCCCAGCTTCAACTCCAAGGCCTCATGGGCCTTCATCGACCACCAGAGCGCAGCCTCCTCCGATGGACCACGACGGAGCACGAAGAGCAGTCACCGTCCGATCATCTGGATCGGACGATCCTGATGATGACACGTGGCATTTCCAAGCCTCACAACGAACCAGCAGGCTCAGATCCACCGGGCCTCAAACCGAGCCTTCAGCGCCAGTCATGTGTTTCCGTGCCTGCGACACACCCCGAGTCTGGCCCCCTCACGTGTACTGCACGTGGGGGTTGGGTAATTTACAGAGAAGACCCTGGAAGTTTTGATATTTACATACTGGTCCACAGGCACGTGCCTCGTGCGCGCTTGGGTATTTTACAGGGATGCCCTCGCAAGTTTCAGAAATTGCATTATGGTCCATGCACGCAATGGGAAATTTATAGAGGACCCCTGTCGGTTTTTTATTATTGCAAATGGGTCTCTCCAGGGACCTATTTGTGATTATTTATCCTTTTATTACTCGTATTTTTATTACAGTTATGCCCCTATATTGTTTATTTCATAACTTGAGCATCGTAGGTCCAATTTACTTGATTTTAGTGCCGTTTTGTTCCTTATTTCACCATCTATCTAATGGCATGTTTATTTTTCTCATTTGACACCATGTTAAATGTGATGTGTTTCTAATGTTATAAAGTGTCTCGTGCTCAATTGCCTTGTCATTAAATAGGTGCTTGCTCCTAATTTTTATGCTCAATCTGACTCTGATTTCAACCCTTAATCCGTGCTCATAACCTGTAGGGCATATTTGTAGGGATTCATTTGCATACTTATATCTTGCATTTAACCATGCATTATTTTCATGCACAATCTTACATCTGCATTAAAAAATCAACAAAAAAATGAATGCATCATATATCTGCATTGTTCTGCATTATATTGTGCACATCTGCATGAAGACCTGGAAATGATGATTTATTCACACGTACATCTTAATTGACCAAAATTCGATAGATAGATTAAAGTAGCTCGTGTTCCTGTGTTCGACCTTGGTAGACTTGCCAAGTAAAAATACTCCACAACATTCAAAGATTGTGGTTTTTGATCGACCATTTTTCGCCTCCTATACTACAATTCCTAATTATTAAAGAGGCGAAATCCGTGTTCATCACTCGTCAATAGCCCACCCCCACTTCAGGCACATACTCCCATGACATCATTTCCTATAGCCACATCCTCCTACCAAATAATATTCCACCACCAATCGACTCCCCTTCGAAACTCCAGGCCCTCACAATGTTGCCCCCCACAGGCTAAAACATGAACATCAGTTTTAGAACACCCATAGGTTTCAGTTGACTACTCTTCGGTGAATTTTAATCAAATCCATCATGATATGATCTACGTGTGTATTATCTATAATATAATCTGCAAGTAAGCCTGTCACCATAATCAAAGATGTCGGAATCGAAAGTGACGTCTCAGGGATACGAATGAGAGAGTGCCTACCTACCCTCATTCGGCTCGATTCCCAAGTTTAACAAGACCAACTACCCCATGGTCGTGGATATTCCTCATGAACGTGCGCTGACACAGCAAGGAGTGTATTTTCATTGAGCCAGAGCATGCTGGCAAGACAGGAAAGTTTACAAATGGTCAAAAGGCGACAGGATGGCGAGCCCTTGGGTCATGGTCAACGTCATCAACAGAATTGCAGAAGAACTGGTCTACTACACAATTGCTAATGATAGGTGGACTACTATGACGGCAATATATGGACAAGAAAAGTACTCCAGCAATATGTTACGGACATACTTTACTATAATAAATCTCAAGCAAGTAGGATGCCCCCTAGTTGACTATTTCTCTCTCTTGAAATCTACGTTTGAAAGATACAATGCTTACATTCTAGTCTTTACATGCCTTACTCGGAACGAATGCCACTAAGACATGGCAATTATGTTATTCTAGGCAGACTTTGATCCGGGATATGATGTGGCCTGCGACCAGATGATTATTGCCACCGTTCTACCCACTATTGAGGAGGCCTACAGCATACTAAGTTGTCTAGCAATCTCTCACAATAACACTGCTACCGAGGTCCAGGGTCATATTACTACACTTGGTGCCCCATCTGGCGAGGACATCGCGGCTCATACAAGAGCTATGATCGTGGTCATCCATACCAAGCCGAAGACGCAACACCATCCAGTGTACTTGTTACCACACAAGGCACTTTAATAATGTATGCTACATCAAGCATGGCTATCCCACTCCTACTGCTTAAGTTGTCACTACTGAGGGTGATTAACAATCTGTGGTAATCAAAAAATGGGGCTTTGAAGAGTTAATACATAGTCTGAACAGTCTTCATCCTAGAGATACCACGTACTCACATCAGAGTGACCTTTTAGAGAATGTTGTTGTCATCCATACATGTAACTATGTTACCGCAACCCAATATTTTACAAAAAGAATGGTTGATTGATACAAGTGCCTCCACCGTCATATATAGGGAACAGACTCTACTACATCAGATACGCCAAGTCCCCCTTGGGCGAACTGTCCAGGTTGCATATGGTAAATTTTCCCCTATTCAAGGGAGGATGTTCACCTCACCTCTAACATCAAACTTAACAATGTTTTTTTTATTCTTGAGTTTCGAATCAGTCTTTTATTTGTTAGTCAAATTTGCAAGGAACTCAACTGTAGAGCTATTATGAAGTTGTTTCTCGTGTTTTTTAGGACATACCGATGGAAGGAAGACTGGTGCGGATCGTGAAGAATGTGGTGTCTACTATCCCGTTCAGTCGGCTGGTGTTATTATTCTGGGACTAATTTTTCAGCATCTTCTAGCACTCTTTAACACCAGTCTTTGGGTCATCCCTCTCTCTAGAAACTACGCTAGGTCCTTTCCCAGCTCTCACCCACTGTCAGCCTAAGGTACGAGGCATGGAAACTAGGGAAGCGCGACAGGAGTTCCATTCCTTCATCCCGTACCATTCTTTCTGATACCCTTTTTGGGCTTGTTCATCTTGGTGTATGGTGACCCCGTTGA
Organism: Ottelia alismoides; assembly: GCA_037367405.1. Lineage (NCBI taxonomy): Eukaryota > Viridiplantae > Streptophyta > Magnoliopsida > Alismatales > Hydrocharitaceae > Ottelia > Ottelia alismoides. The sequence goes on from JAZKJV010001595.1 coordinate 259,610, forward strand.
TATCATGATCATCTGGGAAACATATACTACCTTGTTATGTGGATGACTTCTCTGACTTTCTTATTGAAAAATAAATTTGATGTTATCTGCATTACTATTCGATTCATAAATGAAATAAATACTCAATTTGATACATTTGTCTAGTAGGGCTGACAATGTTAGAGAATTCCTCTCTCATGATATGCAGTATTTTCTGTCTTCTCATGGGATCGTGTGTCACACTAATAGTGCCCAGACATCCTAATAGAATGGGATTATTGTAAGCAAACATTGACATATCCTTGACATCACATGCACTATGCTCATCCGTTATCATTTTCCTTCAACATATTGTGGAGATGCAATATTTAATGCCACCTTTCTCATTACTTGTATACTCTTTATCTCTATTGATGTGGAGGCTCTTATTGAGGTCATTTTCCCAAGGAAAGATGTGTTCCGTGTTCCTCTTAAAGTTTTTGAATGTGTGGCTTTTGTTCATTTCCTTGGTGCATGCAAAGACAAACTGACTCCCATAGTGTAAAATGGGTGTTCTTAGTGTATGCTAGGAATCAAAAGGGATATCGGAGCTAGGACCCTCGATGCAGAAAGCACTACATCAATGTAAATGTTAAATTCATAGAGTCCCTTTCCGTTTATTCTAGGTCTGAAACACCTTCTGTACTAAACATTGCTCCTTTTCATGTTCCTATTCCACAAGATTCTCTATACAATACTACTTCTCAACAGAGACACACCCCTTCTAAGCAGGCACCATCTCCCCCTCAGGTATGTCCTTCTATTGAGGTTTTACGGACTGGCGGTATCACTACTTCCATGGACACGGAAACAAGTGTCGAATGTGACCAAGTGAGTGGTGCAATTGACTTTCTTATATCTCTTAGGAAGGGAACCAGATAATGTACCAAGCATCACATTTCGGTTGTGTCCTTTTCCGAAATTGGGTTCTCCTATAGACAATTCACTGAAGCACTATCCAACAACCATCCTTCGTTATCATGTCGAGGCTCTTCGTGATTCCAAATGGCAACTAGCATTTGAAGAGATGTTTGCACCAGTTTCATACAATGCTTGGAAGCTTATTGATCAATCGGGCGACAACAAGGTGGTTGCATCCATATAGGTATTCACGGTGAAGTAAAAGCCCAATGGATCGATTGCTCGGTACAAGGCATGTTTAGTAGAAAAGGGATTTACGCAAACATATGGTATTGATTTCTTCGACACATTCTCTCCGGCTATCCGTCTCTCCACAGTGTGCTTACATCACTCAAAATAAAAGGGTAAATAAAAAAAGAAGACGGAGGCATGAGTGGCATCCCTTCATTATCCATAAAAGGAAGTTGATTTCATCCCCAAGCCAACTTAAGAAAAGTCGGCGATCCATGTCAAGGTTCAAGATAAAAGTTGGGATAGAATCAAAGTGAACTTTCTGAAATTTACCTCGACATATATGACTAAATATTTTATAATGCTTACACAAGCTATTCAGTAATATATAGTGAGGTAGGCATCATTCTAGGTGTTCACCCTTTTGACAAACCGACGAACTATGACCATCGTCTGCGACTACTAGGAGGATGATACAATTGGATGATGACAACTTGTTTCCCCCTCATTTCCATGTTTTGTCAATTTATTTCATAATCATTTGTGTTTGTAATTATTTGGCAAGAGTGTTGATTCCAAATGGCTATTGGTTTTTAGTGAATCATTTGAGTTTGTACGAGTTGTATCATTAGTTCGTGTAAATTGAGCCATACTTTTGCACTTACACATTATGTTGAGAACTTATAATGGAGAAATATTGTGGATTAGCTTGGTAACTCGCAACTCGTAAGGAATTACAGTAGGTTTCTCTAAGACCATTGTAGCATAATCTTGCATTATATCTCATTTACATGAGCATCCATAAAAATCTATAAAATCCTATAAAAATTCCATGTTCATCATTATGAAAAGAATCGTTTTGTCTTGGTTTATTCGATAAATCACATAAACTAAAAAATACACAGAAATTTGCAATATCCAAGGAATTGAATTCGTCGTTATTCATGTTGTGAATTAATCATTAACTTGTCTCTCTTTATCCCTGTGGATCAACCTTGTATTCACTGCTAATACAAGTAAAAAAACTTAATTGATAATGACTTGATCGGCTTATTTCCACCAAATTGAAGCTCGGAATGGGGAGATGGAGTAAGTGTAGCATGTCACTCCCTACCTTCTTCAATCAATTTTTTACTCGAAGTTGCTAGCTTGGGTATTTCTTTTTTGTGCATCTCAATGAAAGGTGTAACAAATTGTCTCCATTACGCATCGGGGCAACTCATGGAATGCCATCTTAGGTGAAAAAATTGGGTCAACCTATCGAATGTCATTTTCAACAGCAATATCTTCTACAATATATGGTTGGTCTCCTCCTCGACCCTATCCACGTCCATGCCCTCTAGCGTATGCATGGCCTCTTCCTTTTCATCGTATATTCATGTGTTCAATCTCTTCAATGATGTTCAGTGCATATGAAAATTGAAGAGAGATTGATTACTTCATCTCTTTGCATGTATAACAATCACCCAGCATTTAACAAGGGTAGGATCAACGTCTCAAATCTGGATAATAAGCTCCGACGTAAACAGTTGATTCAATTATTACATCAAAATATGTACATGACATTGGTAGCATAAGCATTAATCCAAATTTTAATGTGCTAATAGACTTGTATTGTATGCCAACATAGCCCATGTTCTCCATGCAAATGAGATACCAATCCATGTAATTTTGGTCACGCCCATTCCATTTGATTGGATCAATGGCACCATCCATTGTCTCGGTGCCACCCATTTTGCAATATGTACAACATACTTGACTCTCTAGCACACATCCACCTTTACCCATAAATCAATGGTGTGCAAGCCATCATATGTATTTTAAGTATCGAACATGTCTGAACAACCACCGAACTAACATATTACTCGATCCAATTAGTAATGCTCGCCTACGTTAAAATAGATCAATGGCACCCTTTCCTTAAAAGTTTCTTGGCCATCAAAGTAGTACATTAGTGATAATTTAATGACAACGAGATCGTAGGACCTCCACAACCATGCATGGAAAATTAATATTTGACACAAACATCAGAGATGTAAGCAATAAAATATTGCATGACTTAAAAAAGTATATGCTCCACAAACTACATGTCAAAAGCATATGTACGGTCGGACCAAATGTACGGGTTGTCTTATGACACTCAAATGTCGCCAACCCAATGAAGTCCCTATAACTTCCCCTGCCACTATGATCTCTTTAATAATCGGAGCAATATGTGGGCAATTTTCCCACGCCCATAGTTGTAAGAGGATGACCGGTCTTCCCATCTCCTTTGTGACCATATCTGAAGTGTAGCAAAGATACCTACAACAACAACAACAAAACATTTCCCTACATTACTTAGGGTCGACTACATGGGTTCTTTGCCTCCATTCCGATCTATCTTGGGTCATTCTCGGGCTTAGATCCAAAAAACCGATATCCCTTTGGATAGTCTCATTCCAACACTTCTTGGGCCTTCCTCACCCTCTCTTAGCCAGCTCAACATCTCAAAACTCACATCTCCTAACTAGTGCATCGGCCGACCTCCTTTGCAGATGGCCAAACCACCTTAAGCGGTTTTATCACATCTTACCCCGATTAGAGCTGCACCAACTTCCTTCTAATTGCATCATTCTGAAACTGATCTTTACGTATGCATCCACACATCCACCTTAGCGTTTTCATTTCTACTGATGTCATTCTTTGCACATATCTATGGTTCACATGCCAACATTCAGATCCATAGAGCATAGCAGGTCTCACAGCTACCTTGTAAAACTTTCCTTTGAATTTCAAAGGAATTTTCTTATCACATAGAACAATAGAGGCTCCTCTCCACTTTAGCCAACCTGCATTTATTCTATGAGTAACATCTTCATCAATTTCCCCATCAAGCTGCAAAATAGATTCCAAGTATCAAAAAGAATCTTTCTTCCAAATGTTATCGTCGTCGATCTTCATCTTGATTCCTTCAACATTGCTTCCATCAAAAGTGCACTTAATATATTTAGTCTTCACCCAACTTATACAAAATCCTTTAGTCTCTAATGCATGTCTCCAGACCTCAAGCTTCTCATTTACTCCATCTCTAGTCTCATCAATCAATACAATATCATCAGCGAATAACATACACCAAGGTATCATCCTGAATGTGACTTGTCAACTCGTCTTAAAAGTCTCTTGACGTATATTAAGCCATCCTTGGTCTTAAATGTTCATCCCTTTTGACGTTCTTGACCAATACTGTCAATTCAGCTTTGATTGCGAACATCTTTTTGAATGTTGCAAAACAATCACCACCTATAAAATCCTAAAATGGTATAAGCAGTAAAATTGTTTGGTCATTTGGTTCAATATTCATGTGGAAACCACCAAAAGGAGGTCCATCAACAATATCATGAACATAGTCTTCGTCATTTCCATCTTCCATCTCAACATTTGTTTCACGTGGTGCAAAGTCATTTAGAAGATAATTTACCTCTCTCTGATCAAAACTGCCTCCAATTGAGAGATGATTAGACTTCCTTTATCACTAAACCATCAAAGCAAATGAAAGAGATTCAAAACCACATGCCTTCTCTCCATCCAAAAGTCAAGAAGAGCTATATAATGAAGGCAATCTTGCTAAGCACTCCTCTTCCTCTGCACCTGTGGAATGCTAGCAGCAGATTCAAGATTTTTCAGAAAAAAGTGAGTAAAAAGCAACTTTCATGCCTTGCCTTTAAAGTTGCTTTCTAGCTTCCACCGCAACTATATATCTAGGTGTTGATTTTCCTTTCTTCCTTCCAAACTAGAACGATAACATTCCATTTAAAACTGTATCAAGACAGATATTCTCAATTGTTGTGTCATTGTATGACGACAAAAGGTGGATCGTTATTTCAAAAACTGATGGTTGACGAGTTTCAACAAACAATTGTCTTAAATGGGCATCCACATAAACAAAAATGACAATGAATCTGATTATTGTCGATTATCAATCATGAATCTGATTATTGTCGATTATCAACTATGTACGATGGTGATATCTTAATTAAATGTTTAGTCTTGTCCAGATTGAATTTCGGACATATTAAGTTAAACAATTCATGAAATTCCGTACCTAATCGCAAGCTTATACCTCTTTTTACAGGAATATGTGAGCCAACACTACTGTCATTCAACTAAAATAAGCAGTATATAGAAGTCATTACTAACCTAAACCATGTGAAAACAAAATACAAAAACTTTTAGATTGAAAGAAGATTGTACAATGTATGACCAATTACCTTAAGCTCTAGCATATTCCAAGAAAGTTTTCTTTAAACCCCTATGCCTAAATAAAAATGGTGTTCGGAAAGAGTGCTCGCTAGTGAAGAACAGAGGAATTGATATGGCACAAGCGAGACCCAACAAATTGGCGACGACAACAGAGATGGAAGGACACCATAAAGGATCAGCAAATGGAGAAAAAATGAATGAAAGAGGATCCACCGTGTGGAGAGCATCTATATAGTCGCATGGAGGAAGAGTCGATGGGAAGTGATCCGGTTTTGTTTCTGGCAGGACGATTGGACTGGGGAGGGGGCGCTCGTCACCTGTTTCCCTAGGCTGGCGGCCTGTGCTGCAGACAGAGGGGTGTGTGTGGCTGAGGTGGTTGATTCGGGCACGTGGGCCTCGAGGTTTCTTTTTGACATCTCCGATCAGAGGGCGGAGGACTTTCTGCAGATGCTGTCAGAGCTTCCATCTGCTAGCGAGATGTCTGGGGTACCTGACCACTTCGTCTGGGCCGATGGTAAGTTCTCGGTGAAGTTGGCGTACGGAAGTTGAGAGCTGGAACGATGGTAATTGAAGAGGACCTTTGCGCGGACATGAAGGTTATTTGGGCGGCCAAGATCCCTACCCGGGTCAAAGTCTGCCTCTGGTGCCTCAGGAGGAACCGCATGTGTGATAAGGTGAGAAGAGGGAGGATTCTGGGTATGGCGGACCTGCAGTGTGACAGGTGCGAGGAGGTGGTAGAGGACGTGGATAACATCTTCTTCGGTTGCAGGACATCGGCGCAGGTTTGGGACGCTGCGGGGATCTCCTGGATCCAGACTTCCGACCTGGATTCTTTTAGGGGGTCGGTCCGTTCGGTGGGGCTTGGGTCCTCTGGGGATGTGTCCAGGCCCTTTGCTGCTCTTTGGGCTATCTGGCTTGGCAGGAATGACCTTCTTTTCAAGGGGCAGCGTTTCTATTGGGAAAATGTAATAGCCCACTGTAATGCTCTATACAATTTCTGGGTTTCTAAGTGATGTACCTGTACTTGTTTGGTTGCTTAATGAAATCTCTGGTGTGGTGACTCCTGCCTTGGGAGGGCTCCCCCGTATTTTCTAGTCAAAAAAGAGGGCTACTGAAATTCCACTAGCGCTATTAATAAGATGTTTCGTGGAGGGCTAATAGAATTCCACGGTGTAAGGCATCGCAAGAATGCAATATTATTGGCACATCTATAGAATGCGCTATTGGTGAAGCATTATGTGAATGCGATATTTGTGGGGCGCAAGATAAGAATGTAATATTTTGAGAGAAAATTGGTTACTTTTTTCAACAACAATAATCAGGAATTGTGATCAAGTGATTAAGGGGATTGGAATTTTAAGTACAGATCTGTTTCAAATAGAAGCCTTGCCAGGAACTCCCTCACCTCATTAAAGGACTAATACAAGACAAAGAACTTCCTTACATTAGGCACTCTTGACTTGGCTTACTTTAGCCTCTAGCTCTTTCTTTTATTTTTCAAGTTTTTTCGGGGGTTGTGCTTATTGGTTATTGGCTTTCTTCTGCATTAATCCATGAGTTGTGATTTATTTCCTTGTAAGGGGGGGCTTTGGTCTGTCATCCTCGCTTTTATCCTTGCTCTCCTGGGGGAGACTCGTCAGAGGGATGATTACTATCTTCCCCCACTTTATCTCTAAAAAAAGGTTTGTGTTCTTTGTTGGAATTGCGCCAACAGGAATCAAGAGCATGCATCAAGACATGCAATTGATATTATTTTCTATTTCATTTCGCTACTCTCTAGTAACACATCCAGTCTCACAAATAACAGTGTTCAATTAACTTGAAAAAAAGTATCCATGAGAAGACAAGACGCTACAAAGTAGGCAAAAAGGTGGACAAACACGACAAAATGAAGGGTTAGCAAACAATATCAATGCTGAACCTGATATCTAAAATAGATTCAAAAAGGATGTGTGTAAAACTCGCCACCAATTACAACCTAAATTTCAAGACTAGTTTACATTTTTCCTCATTCAACAATTCCGGCAGTTCATTAAGTGCGTTTGGTTGGGGGGTTACCCCCCACTTTGGGTGGGTAACCCCCCAAAACCCCCACTTTTAACCCACTAGTGGGGCCCACTCCCTTCCCATCAAACAAATTATATATTATACCATCATATCATCTAAAAATCATAAAATACTCAACTTCTACTCACTATTCCAAACTTCAATACAATCACATCACAACAACCACCCACTTTTTCAAATTTCAATACAATCATATCATAATAACTACCAACTTTTTCAAATTCCAATACAATCACATCACACAAACCCTCCCAACCCTTAACCCACCAACCAAACACACAAACACAAAACCGGGTTATCCTCTCCTGGATAACCCACGAACCAAACGCACCCTAAAAAGACAAAAACTGCATAGTATCGGCATAACATGAGAGGGAGAAACTTACTGTTCCCAATACATCACTCACATCAACTGAAGCAAATTCACAAGATAATGCCGGAAAACTGCACAACAATGATCAAATTTTAAAACTCCTGTTGGATAAGAAACATTAAAAGTCGTAAATCAATTATAAAACTAAATATAAATTTAGCTTCTCTTTTATAAACAATTACGGCTTTGATATCAAAAGAAGTGCTTCTGAGAAGATAAAAGAAGTTGATAAAAAAACTGAATTGAGGGTCAACAGATAAACAATAGAAAGGACTTACGGACATATACTAACCTTAAATTGAAACCAATACGTAAAAAGTCACCATCCGAACTTTTATCAACTACTATAGAAGTGGATGTCTGTACTGTCATGTAATCGCTGAACTCCTGTGAGAAGGGATTTGTAACAAAGCATATAAGATATTGCACAAGCAGTACATAGACTGTGCTCAGCAAGAAGATATGACAAGTTTATCGGGCACATGGTTATTCTAGTAGCATGACAATTATAATTGGCATTTAACATAAGTACATTGCTTTCTTTCAAAAAAACATAAGTGTATTGCTGACCATAAATTAGAAACCTACCATCCCAACCAAAAACACTATGGCAAGAGCAGCTATTATTGATAAGCCTGCACCTGAAAGTGATGCCTCCGTCAAATCTCTAGGAATTTTCCTGCATTTGCAAATAAAGGTGATTTTATAGCACCCATACAAGAGATCATGGTGTGGGAAAGAAGCAACTTTCCAAAAGTAGCTTTCCAAAATTTGAAGGTGGGGGAAAACGACATCACAAGGATGAATCTGGAAAATGCTGCAACCAAAACTTATATAATCTCGGATATCAGATATCAAAAAGTAAAAAAAAGGATTTCAGGACGGTAACATATTTCAATTTGAAGTACAGATGTCCAAATAAACTCGAGCTAGTCTACATGATGTGTTACTTTAAATATATGAAAATGTTGGGAGCATTATTTCCAAGCTAAAAATATGAGGTTTGGAGTGGAATTGGAGTGGGTAGATTCCACTTGCACCAAGGTTTCTAGAGTTCCTTTGGAAATCAGTCTTTCAATCTCATAAAGATCTGGTCAAGCCCTTGGCTTTCATGTGGGCCTTGTAATTAGCAAGGAATGTGGTAGTGTTCATCATGAGATATTCAATGTCGAAAATGTGGTGGCTAATGCCGAGAGTATCTTCAAATCCTAGTTGATGTAATTATAATTACGTGATTAGTATACTCCTGGGTTAACATTGTTGTCAGTGCTTATTGTTGGAGTATTTGGTTGTGCGCCATATGCAAGGGAGATGGGTAAATGGATCTCTCCAGGATCCATTTACCCTATCAAGAGTTTAGTCCCGCATCTACCAGTTTAGAGATGTGGAGACTCCATGGGTGCTATATATAGAGCCCCACACCCCTGTAGTCCATTGAGAAAAAGGAATGAAATATCCGCCCCTTTGAGGACTTCTCCCGTGGTTTCATCCCGCTCCTTAGGGAGTAGGGTTCCACGTAAAATCCTGATGTTCTTCTAAGTTTTATTCTTTTTCCATGTTTCGCTTCCGCTTCCTATTTTCTAACATGGTATCAGAGCGGGTCGATTCTCGAGGATTTTTATATGCTTTATTATTTTGTTCGAGATTATCAAAGTTCATGGTTCGAATTTCTCGAATCCTAGTTTGCTTCCATATTTCTGTCTTCATTTGGATCTTCTCCTGTCGAAGATCCTCGCGGGCGTTTTTGAGAAAAAAAAAGATATCCTAGGCGCAGATCCAGGTCTGGCGTCATGACTCGTCTTCTTCCGGTCTTTTCTCCAGCGGTGTTTCTTCGAAGTCTGCTTCAGCGCAGGTGATCCTCCTCTCCAGCATATCTTCCAGGCGGCGTGTAGCCGCACCTCCTCTTCCTGTCAGACTCCCAGTGGCGCCACCCTCTCTGGTTCCCATGCGACGCAAGCCCTAGCCGCCTCCAGGTCCCACATCGCCAGGGGAAGCCACCGTTTCCCATCATGAACTCCATTCGAGACTCCTCGCGGCTCCCTCGCCTTCTCGCGCCTGGCCTCCACCTCTCTTGTGTGAATCCTGGCGCCGCTCCATGCTTCAGCGACGTAGCTCCGTACGCACAGGCGCTCATCCCAGTCGGCGACGAGATCCTAGCCAGGCGCAAGAGATCGCCCCCATCGCGCCGCTCCTCCGATCTCTCCCATGTATTGCATGCGGGCGACATCAGGCAAGCCCAGGCGGGCTCCAACAGATCCTAGCGACGACGCTCAAGATCACCCATCTTCTCTCCTGGCAACGAGGCAGCGCCGCCCATCTTCTCTCCTGGCAACGAGGCAGCGCCGCCCATCATCTCTCTCGCGAGCTCCCTGTCGTTGGGAGCAACGCCATGTTTCGAAAAAGATAGGGTGACGGGTCTTTTCGAGGAAGGGTTCCCTTGGAGCCCTAAATAAAACGTGGGTCTGTTTTATTTAATTAAAAAAACTTTTGTTGGGCCACGTTTAAAAAAAAGGGAGAAAAGTGTGAATTCAAGGGCCCCTGTTTGGGCCGAGATTTAAGTTCCAAAAAATTGCAAGAAAAGCCGAAAAAAATTGTGACAGCTCATTTGATTTTATTTTCTCCCCATTTCTCTTGTCTTCTCCCAACTTGGTCGATGTCTTCATTGTCCGACACGTATGGGAGAAAGGGGGAGTATATGTAGAGTCACATGCCAGATTGTCAGACTTTCCAGGTTCTCCATATTCAAAGATTCTAGAGGTCCTTCAGATTGTCCAGACTCTACAGATATTTTGTTAGACTCGACGTCAGATTCTGAGTCAGTTTCAGACACGCACGAGTATGCGGTTTTTTCAGATGTGCACGTGTTAGCCATCTTTTGTAGCGGTCCCCATCTTTCTTCTTGTTGTTTCGACCAGAGTTTTCATGTGAGCCATAGGGACTCCATAGTAGAGGATCATTCCCTATGCTATGTTGGCAAGGGTTTTCATGTGGTATCATAGTACTCCAGAGTAGTGTACCATTTTCTGTGCCAGATGGGAGAAACTCGGTTCTCCGACGAGGAGACTTTCAAACTCCATTCTCCAGCGGCCGTGGACTCCAACGAGGATTGCACTTCCACGGCCTTTTTCAGATCGGCCCTTTTCAGAGATGGAGCAGTTGTCCACATGTTATGACGGGCCAGAGTACTCCGATGAGGAGACTCATTTTCAGTTGCAGTGACTCTGACAGGCGCAGTTCAGAGCATATGCTCTCCGACGAGGAGATTCAGTTGACTCACACTCTAGCCCGTTCGTCCTCCTCACCTGCACGACATAACAAGCAACGTCCTCGACAGCAGCCGATAGTTGTACGCGTTGAGTTGATATTGTTCGTATTGTCCTGCAATGTGAGTTGAGTTTCTTTCTGTTTGTCCAAGCTGAGCATTACATGCTCCAGCTTGAGGGGGAGTGTTGGAGTATTTGGTTGTGCGTCATATGTATGGGAGATGGGTAAATGGATCTCTCCAAGATCCATTTACCCCATCCAGAGTTTAGTCCCACATCTACCAGTTTGGAGATGTGGAGACTCCATGGGTGCTATATATAGAGCCCCACACCCCTGTAGTCCATTGAGAAAAAGGAATGAAATATCCAACCCTTTGAGGGCCTCTCCCATGGTTTCATCCCGCTCCTTAGGGAGTAGAGTTACACGTAAAATCCCGATGTTCTTCTAAGTTTTATTCTTTTTCCATGTTTCGCTTCCGCTTCTTGTTTTCTAACACTTATCATTTCTCTCTTATGGAAACAAATTATTGCCATGCTAAAGTGATGGCGTGTATCCCACAAAATGCATAATAATCATCAACAAATAAATCATGAGCATGTGATCGTCTCTCATTATATTCTAGGGTAGAAATTTCAGAAAAATATGACAATGTCCTCTCACCACCTTTATATCTTCCATTTAGCTTCTCAATTTGCTAAGCATCTTACAAGATATGAAGCAAGAACTGTATTAGTCTCATTCTCTCTTTCATTCCTTTCAGAGTTAGCCCAAGCATAACATCGAAATTTCATCAGCAACAATAGACCTCAATGAAAATTTTCCAAGCACATCTAGACATTTCTCCTCCTCTTAAACAGAATGATTCTACACCTCCACAATGCTTCATTTTGTATCACTCTCGGATGTGCAAAACCCTCATACATATGAGACAGTTTAACAAAGGGAGATCCTTGAAACATAAAGCTCAGGACTTCAAGTTCCCAAGTACAGATCTTCTCTTCATGCCATCCCCAAAGAGGCCCAAGAGTGATCACCTACATATTTAAGGCCCTAAAAATCATAAACAAAAACTTCTCAAAATTCTACTTGGATTTATACATGTAAATATGAAGAAACCTAGAGCGCCTCCGCCCATCCTCTCATTTCATTTCATGAAAAAATCATTATAGCATTTTTCTTCAAGTGTTTGTTCTTTAAGTAGTTGTTTTAAATCCACTTATACCGTATAGTCTTGTTTTTCTTAAAGATTCATACAGATATTTGCTGAAAGAATTGATATCTTCATCTAAGTTTGCTTATTTTTGCAATCAAGGGAAAAACACCACATACCGCTCTCACATCCCCATGTTCGCCTCGGCATTCTCCACTTCACACACACATTTCGTGTGTATCTTGCTCTTTAGTTTCTCAGATAAATTTTATTATTTTCTCAACTTTCTCTATCGCATACAACGATTCTATTTTCGTTACATAAGTTAGTGATTTATGTCCACGAATTTAGTCGATCATGCAAGAACATTTATTACATGATGGCCTGCCATGGGTAACATGTCTACTAATCTCTACCCTCGTAACAACCATATCGATCTTAACTTTCTCCACCCCAGCAAGATATTCTATTGGATGTGTTTGGATGATGCCAACACACTGAGAGAACCTTTAATAATCGAACTCGCATTGAAACAGTGAAGGTGGGGATCTCCCTCTCCGGCTCTCCCTCTCGCACTATTTTCCAATCATTGAAATAGGTCATCTTATGCCATCATACTTCACGTCCATCAATGAACCGATAAAACCCAACCATATAGTGAACCCCACTTCCCCCTCCACCGCATTTCCTATTTCTTTGTCCCCTTGGCTGGACCTATGTTGTGTTGGAACTATAGGACTCATCTACCTCCTCGTTGTTCCCAAAGATTAGCATAATCGAAATAGTGAAATTCTTGGGTCATCCTCGCTCGCCTCTCTTCTTCTTCTTCGGCTTGGTGCATCCCATGCCGAAAGTAGGCTCAGCAGCTTAAAGAGCATGCCATGTCCAATAGTGCCTTATTAGGTTGATCACCCTACACCTCGTGATTATAGGAGGTTAGAGCTCGTGACTCATGAAGGTAACTAGCGAGCACACCTCGGGCACTCAAAGACATATCTTGTAGACACGTGTTGCATGCACCTAGAAAGAGCTTAGAAGCGTAATTTCCTCCTTGCTTCTACTGCTCGTACGAGACCTATGTTATGATCAGCAGCTTTCATAAAGCCATACTAGGGCCTTATCGATTGCTTCAAAAAAGAAAGCATCTGAGTAGACTTTTTCGAGACGCAGAGGGGAGATTAGCCTTTCCGAGTGAAACTCTGGGATCTCCTGTAAAGCCCCATGATGTGGTAAAGGGAGGATATTAAGGGAAGGAGTTCGTGCGGATTCATCATTTTCCTATAATTAGTGTAGGACAAGACGGCATGTGTAGAGCCCCAAAAGAATTGGGATGTCCTAAACGAGCAAGAACCAACAAGCAAATGTCTCCAAAGGCAGGCATCCTATTAAAGCATTCTCTAGCTACCATGCAGAAGTCAATGCCCCTATCCTCACATCACATCCATGTCAGGAATATCATCGCACTCATCAATTACCTTAACCTCACTGATGAGACCACCATTGATATCATAGGTGTTGCAATTAGTGGAAGCAAACACGCAACAAACATGATCAATTAAGCAAAATGCAAACATACGGATTTACAAGGTTCACCCGCAACCGGGCTACATCATTGGTCAACAGCGATGGATTTCACTATTTATAGAGAAGAAGAAATACATATAACATTGAGAGCCATAACCCTAGGGAGTTTATATACTACTCCATGTACAAACCAATCCCTTATGCAAAGGGATCCATACACCCATGTCCAGTAAAGGGTATGGTGCGACAGGGGGTACATATGATGGTTCTACTAGATTCGAGAGAATATATGGTATGATTCAATGCATATCAATAATCTCCACCTTGAATTGAATCCTCTGAGAAGTTTTGCCAAGCTTTGCCACCACCAACCCCTCCTTGGAGCTATTGCCACAACCCCTCCTTGGAGCTATTGCCAACTGTCAATATTGAGCAAGTCCAAAAAATGTTTGAACTTACTCTCTCAGGAACTGCCTTTGAGAATATATCAGTTGGATTATTTGTTGTGCCGACCTTAACCTTAATCCTCTTCTCATAACAAATGAAGTGAAATCTAACATTTATGTGCTTGATCCTCTCATGATGCACCTGATACTTGGCTAGTAGGGATGAAAAGGAATGGGAATATATTCGTATCCGATCCGCTATCGTATTCGTTTTATACATATTTTAACATTCGTATTCGTTTTAAAATGGATGAGGATATGGATATCACTTTGACATTCGCTAATATTCGCATTCATATTCGTATATTCGTTTTTGTACATAAGTATAGTTATAAATTTATTTATAACTATGCGTAACAACATTTTATGATTGCATTCACCATTGTTGATATAATTATTATGAAATTACTATATATGTTATATCTATTTTATGTGTAAACCATCCTAGATATGTATATTTTAGTCAATCTATTAAATATTTCTGTTATTATTCGTATCCAATTCGTATTTGTTTTACATTCGTATTCGTTTTTAAGGATATGGTAGCACATTTTTCACATCCGTCAATATTCGTATCCACATTCGTATTCGTACTTTAAAATGGAAGAGGATATGATAATATCTATATTCGTATCCGTATCTGATCGTTTTCATCCCTATTAGCTAGGCATATTACACTAAGATTGTCGTAATATACGATAGCAAGATTTTGTTGTAGATCGAGATACCTAACATAAGCCTTACAACCAAATGCCTTTCTTTGCAGCTTCCATCAAAACCATATACTCTGCCTCTATAGTAGACAAAGTAACTAATGGTTGTAAAGTAACATTCCAACTAATGACATAACTCTCCAAAGTAAAGACATAGCCATCATTAATCTCCTCTCATCATCTACAGCATAGTCTGAATCTGAATGTCTATCAACCAAATACTCTAAATCACTTCTGTAAATGAGATCAATATCATGTGTTCCTCTCAAATAGTGAAAACTCTGATTGATTGCTTACCAATGCTCCTTCCTCGGATTGCTCATGAATCTGTTTACAACCCCCACATAATGGATGATATATAGTCTTATGCATACCATCACATACATAAGACTCCTGACTAAATTGGAATAGGGAAATATGTGACATGTGCTCCTTCTCTACGTCTAACTGAGGTGCAACGAAAACTGAAAGACGAATATTTGCAGCGAAAAAAGTACCTAAGGGCTTGGCCGTAAACTTTCTCGATGTAGTTCTTCTAGATAAGGAAATTTTTCATTATGCACAATCCTTAATAATCCCCATCCCCAAAATCTTCTTCGATGCACCAAGGTCCTTCATGTCAAACTATGAAGTAAGGAGTTTCTTTAGATCATCTACAGATTTCTTCTTAATAGCAATCAACATGTCGTCAACGTATAGTAACAGATGGATGCAATTATTGTGGTAAAGGCAACAATCGCATGGACTCCTATTGATTCCAAGACTAACCATGAAGCTGTCAAACCTCTTGTACCACTACTTGCGAGACTACAAAAACTCATACAATAACTTCTTCAATCTGCACACATGACGTTCATTGCCCTGAAAAGTGAATCCATCTTGCTAACTAATCAAAATGTCCTCTTAAAGTTCATCATAAAAGAAAGTTGGCATCACATCTAACTGCTCTAGCTCCAAGTCTCGATATATTGCAAGACCTAGTAACAACTTGATGGATGTTGTCTTATGACATGGGAGAATATCTCGTTGTAATATACACCTTCTTCCTAACTATCACTGCGCAACTAGACGTGCCTTGTATCTGATGTCTTCATTGCCAAAGATTCTTGTCTTTTCCTTGAAGACCCATTTACAGCCAACGACTTTCCTCCCCTTTGGCAACTTTGAAAGTTCTCATGTTTGATTCTTATGAAGAGACTACATCTCTTCACCAATAACAACAATCCACTATCCAGATTCTGCCTCTATTATAGACTCCTTGTAAGTATAAGGCTTTAGAGACTCTACCTCCTCAACATCCTATAGTGCAAATGCAACCATGACTTTAAAAGCCATATCTTTGAGACAGATGTATCTCTCTATGGGGTCGATCAGTAGCAACACTTGGTTGCATGTCCTTTAGTTGCTCAGATTCATGTTGCTCAGAATCATCTTTATCAGAAGTGAGTGATGTAATCAATTGCTTGATCACTACTTGGTGTCAGTTTGAACTCCACATGTTTGTGCATATCATCACCCGTCCACACATCAACATACTCAGTCCTCGAGTGAAACATAGAATTCTCATCAAAAGTAACATTCCTGTTAACAATTATGATGCTTAGAAGGGGATCTATCTGCATCATAGCATGTAAACACCATTTCTTTGTCATTGGTTCCAACTTTCCTTCACTAACATGATAGTATACAGCACAACCAAAGACACGCAAAACAGAATAATCAGCATGGTTACCGGATCATACCTCCATGGGTGTCTTGCAGCCGATGCCCGATAGCAAATGAGTGACTTTGATTCACCAAGTAGCAAGTTGTATTCACATCTCCAACCCAAAATGCTCTACCAAAACAAGCATTAGAAGATATGTACCTTGCTCTCTCCAGGAGCGTCATGTTCATTTGATCTGCAACTCCGTTCTATTGTGATGCATCTCTGATAGTATGGTGTCTCGTTACACTCTCCTTGTATAAATCATTGACCTCTAACAAACAGAACTCCAACCCATTATCAATACACGAACGTTTGACCTTTTTAGAAGCTCCGTTCTCCATGAAGATCTTCCATTGTCTGGAAGTTTGGAAAAACCTTGCTCTTGTGCTTCAACATGAATGCACAAACCATCCTCATTAATTATGGATAAGAAGTACACGGTACCTCCTAGAGACGGGACATGAGAATTCCCCAACAATCAGTTGGATGTAATCGAACGTCTCTTTCATCCTGTAAATAGCTTTATCGAACAATTTCTTGTGCTATTTCCCGACTAAGCAATGTTCACTGAACTCCAACTTGGATCCCTTGAGATCCCTACTGAGACCTTTCTAACTAAGGATATCCATCCCTATTTGACGCATGTGCCCCAATCGCATATGTCATAACTATGTTTTTTTTATTTCATGCCTTAAGATCTTACTGCAACAGAACTGGCGATTGTAGACCCATGCATAACATATAGGATCTTCTACTTGTTGTCCTTGATGATAATTACCCCAAGTTTGGAAACATGTATAACTCCACCTCTAGCGGTGTACCTATCTTTAGAGTGCAAGACTCCAAGGGATATCAGGTTCTTTCTCATATCAGGGACATGGCGAACTTCAGTTACCGTCCTCATGACTCCATCATGCATCTTGATTTTCACATATCCAATCCCTACAATTTTGCACGTTACATCATTTTCCATAACATTTCCACCATTAGCTACATAGATTCTTTGCCTTCATTCAGATTTATCTTGGATTATTCCCAAACTTAGATCCAAATAATTAAGATCCCTTCGTATCGTCTCATTCCAACACTTCTTGAGTTTTCCTCGCCCTCTCTTAGCGAGTTCAAAATCTCAAATCTCACATCTTTTAACTGGTGCATCGGCGACCTCCTTTACAAATGATAACCATCTTAAACAGTTTCTCTCATCTTATCCTCTATCCAAGCTATACCTTCCTTCTGATCACAACATTTCGACCTGTCCTGAATCCGTATTGGTTTTTATTACTTTGAAAAGTTGCATCAATCTTCTTTCGATCACACATTCCCAATTTTTTATAGTATGACTCATTGATGAATCACGTGTTCATCATGCTAAAAATCACTAATTAAACCCCTGTCTTAATTAATCTTATATTATATATATTTAACCTGTAATTATTGTATTTAATTACCTTATAATTATTTTATTATTAAAAACCCATAAAAATTAGGTTAAATAATTGTCTATAATTTTCCTAACCTTTAAAAAGACTAAAAATGCATAAAAATATCAAAAGCCCGAAATCGGCGTTTTTACCCCTTAAAAATATCCAGAAAAAATGCTTTTTGTACAAATGACCTCTTGTGGCTTTTTGTGAGATCTACAAGTTTCATGATTTGACTTTTTTCTAATTCCACCTCTAACTATTTCTTTTCGATTTTTTATTTATTGATTTTTCTGGTGCGGCCACATGGCACCCTCTAGGCCGCCCGCGTGGCCGCCTCCTCTTCTTGCCACCCGTCTGCTTCCTCCACCCTTGGATCAGCCCAAAACCGCCTCCATCTCCGTCGTTCAACCTTCACTCGACTTCAGCCGTCAGATCTGATCCTAGATCAGATCCTAGCCACTCCCTTCCGCCACACCCTGAGCCATTGGATGCCTCCATCATCCAACGCCTCTCAATCATCCACATCAC
Source organism: Ottelia alismoides (assembly GCA_037367405.1). Classification (NCBI taxonomy): domain Eukaryota; kingdom Viridiplantae; phylum Streptophyta; class Magnoliopsida; order Alismatales; family Hydrocharitaceae; genus Ottelia; species Ottelia alismoides. The sequence continues at coordinate 278,162 of JAZKJV010001595.1, forward strand.
CTCTTTTTCTCCCACCATCAGATCCCCCTTCCCATCTCCATCCCATCCGTTCGCTAACACCTTCTTTCGCCACCGTAGGATCAGACTTCTGATCATATCCAACCGCTCCTTCGCGCAACGCCTCCCGCACGCCACGCGTCCCCTCCTCAGTCGTTCGATGATATGATCCTAACCCAACACCTCTACCCGAGTCGTTAGATCGCTAGATCCAACGGCTACTGCTCATCGTCCTCCTCCGGTCCAGTCGTTTCGTCTCGCCGCTGCGCCGCCCCCTTCCTATTTTGGAAAACGCCACAGCCACTCCCTCCACATCCTAATGGTTAATCCACGTAGCCCTATCCTCCGCCTCCCTCGCATAACCCCCTTCGACCATCGCCATCACTTCCAACCTTCAAGTCGTCCGTTGCAAAACTCCGCCTCACCACCTGAAACGCATCCTTCTCCGATAAAATCAACCTCTCCGCCCATTGTCGCCTTCGTCCACCATTCAACGGCCTAAACCCTAGCCCCTCTCCTCCTCCATGTGACAGACGGAGGAGGACGAGGGGTCATCATGGTCTCCCGACCAGGTGTTGACCCACGGTCAACCCCGTCCATGTTGCAGCGGCTCCGCCACCGCTGAGCTCCTCGGAGTGGCTGCCCGAGTCAGAGCAATGACCCGAGCCCCAACGGAGCTCAGCCCAAGCCAACCATCCCTCCGACAAACATCTTGCTCCGGCCAGGTAACTTTCTGTATTTTTCTTTGATATCTCTGAATTATCTCACTGCCTACGATCATCATCGCAACCGCCTAACAACCTTCGCATCTTCGCCATTCACCAACGACTCTCGCGCCATCATTTCCTTCCTCCAGAACCCCCTCGCGATCCGACCCCACTCCTCCGTCGTCACGACGGAGGACATCCCATAGCCACCACCTTCTTCATCTCCGCCCGGCTACCATCTCACCCCATCCCACTCGCACTCACACGCACTTGCTTCGGCTATTCGCACCTAACGCCTTGCAGGTCGAAGACCCTTCAATGGTCGGAACCCACAAGTCTACTCCGATCTCGTGCTTCTTCTCCGACGATCTCCCTTCGCCTCGCCCCTGGTCTACATATCCCTAGTATTCCTCTTCCAGCAATATGTCAGAAAACAAAGTCAATATACTCGCCACATGCGCTTTTCGTAGTCCAAAGCCTACTGTCAAGATGGACGAGACAAACTATGAGCTATGGGTTATGCAGTTCATGAGCCTCATGACGTATAATGGTAAGAAACACATTCTTATCGAGGAAGAGCTGGTAGAGAAACCTGCGGTTAATGTCTCGTGGTAGGTGGATGATGCACACGCCAAAGTTTGGCTTTCCTATACATTGACGATAAGACGATGGCAGAGCTCCGCCTCACCCCCACCAGCTTCGCCAGGGCCTCCGCTATCCTCCTCGATCATCAGGTGGTACCCCGGGGCACGGTGGAGCTTCACATGACTCGCCGGAGCACAGGCTCGTCCGGCAGCCAGCGGCGGAGGAAGAGGAGCAGCTACCGTACGATCGTTTCGATCAGACGGTCTACATGTCGACACGTGTCCATACCAAGCCTAGTACAGAACCAGCAGCCTCGGAGTCCCCGAGCCTCTCGACGAGCCATCCACGCTAGCCACGTGTCGCCAAGCCTGCGAGCGCCCCGAGCCTGGGCCCCTCACGTGCTTTATGCGTGGGTGTTGAGTAAATTGCTAGAAAGACCCCGGACATTCTAGAAATTGCATATTGGTCCTCCAGGCGTGTGCCTCACGTGCACGCCTGGGGTATTTACAGATTTACAAAAAGGCCCCCCGCACATGGAGAAATTACATATGGGCCCAGGCGGTTTTTGCAAATTGCAAATACGTCCCTCCAGGGACCTATTTGTAATTATTTATCACTTTATTTCCTGCATTTTATTTACATTTATGGCCCTGCATTGTTTTCTTCATAACTTGAGCATCGTAGGTCCGATTTACATGATTTTAGTGTCGTTGTGATCCTTATTTCATCATCTACTTCATGGCATATTTAATTTTCTCATCTGACATCATTTTAAATGAAGTGATTTTTTATATTAGATGTTGTTCTTGCTCTACATGTCTTTGCCCTGAATTGATGATTGCTCATATTTTGTGTTAAATTCGACTCTAATTTCAAACCATATTCCGTTGCTCATTTATGAAACCTTTCTATGGCATACTTATCTATCATCTTTTGCATACTCATACCGTGCATTTCACATTGCATTATTGTTAATGCATCATCTTATAATTGCATGAAAATCAACTAAAAAAATGTGTGCATCATCTAAGTGCATTGTAATCTGCATGAAAACCTTAGAATTGAGAATTATTTACACATGCGCTTAATTGACCAAAATTCGATAGATAAAATAAAGTAGCACGTGTCCCTGTGTTCGACCTTGGTAGACTTGTCATATAAAAATATTCTACAACATTCAAAGATTGTGGTTTTTGTTGATCGAAATTCGTCTCCTATACTACTACAATTCTCTATTATTAAAGATGCGATTTTCGAGCTTCATAAATGGCTTAAGTGGAGAGGAGCCTCTGTTGTTCTTTGTGATAAGAAAAATCCTTTAAAAATTAAAGGAAAGTTTTACAAAGCAACCGTGAGACCTGCTATGCTATATGGATCTGAATGTTGGCATGTGAACCATAGACATGTGCAGAGAATGGTTATAGCAGAAATGAAAATGCTAAGGTGGATGTGTGGACACACACGTAAAGATCGGATTCGGAATGATGCAATCAGAAAGAAAGTTGGTGTAGCTCCGATCGAGGATAATATGCGAGAAAATCACTTAAGATGGTTTGGTCATTTGCAAAGAAGATCAACGGATGTACCAGTTAGGAGATGCGAGTGTTGGGATGTTGAGCCGGCTAAGAGACGGCGAGGACGACCCAAGAAGTGTTGGAAAGAGACTATACAAAGGGATCTTAGTTTTTTGGATATAAGCCCGGGATTGACCCAAGATAGATCTGAATGGAGGCGAAGAATCCAAGTAGTCGACCCTACTTAATTGTGGGAAAAGGCTTTGTTGTTGTTGTTGTATCAAATGGCATCGTTGCCGGAGACACGGCTCACGTTTATTTATTTATTGATTTGATTTATTTCTGTGTTGGATATTTTTAAAATTCATAGGTCTTCCTTTTATGCATTATTTTTGCATCATTTCTGTTGATTAATTTCCTCTCTATTTTTCTAACATTTCTCTTTTGTGGCAGGGCCCATGAAGATCAAGGACGCTTGATCTCTATGGAGGCGTGGAGTTGGGAGCTCTCGCTGAAGAGGCTACAAAAGATTTGGCAGAGAATTTAGGAATTTTTATCAGTCTACTTGCACTTGCATATTGTAAAACGAAAAATGTTGCATGTGCATTTTTAACAGTCCTCATTAGAGGGCTTGCATGTTGTAAAAAAAGAAGAAAAGAAAGAAGAAGAAAAGAAAGAAAAGAAAAGAAAAGAAAAGAAAAAAATATAGATCACTAGATGATCTACCCCCCCCCCCACCCCACACACATACACACACTTGCGCATATACACTCGCCCCCCCATCTCTCTCCTCTCTCTATAATTCACAATCACTCTCTCTCTCCCCCCTCTTACACCTTAAACTGCACACATTGCACAAACCCCCCTCTCATCTTCTTCTGTAAAAACACACCCTCCCCCACCTTTGTATATTAGTGTAAATGCTACTCCCAACACAGACCCCCCCTAATTCAGATCATTTACTTAGGCTATTTTAGCCTAAGTATAGGAGGGACCCAACTCATTCACCCCTCCTTCTCTGTGTCTTCTTGTACTTAGGTCAATTTTTGACCTAAGTATAGGGGACCCCTCCTCCTCAGTTCCGTTATATCACCCTATATTTAACCGAGTCATGCCTTCATATCACTTATGCTATGAGGACATAGCAAAAATTAAGTATAAGGGGGTATACCGTATATTACTGTATATTTACTTTAGCCATACCTCGTATTTTTAAACTTTTTGAAGAAAAAATCAGCTTGTTTAAGTAATCCTGTAAACTGAGCTTTGTAAAAATCCTGTAAAAATTGTTCTCTTAAAAATTAAACTTATTGTAAATAAACCTGTAAAAATTTGAAAAATCCAAACCTTTCTTTGAATGAGACTTTGACTACTAGGCTTAGTAGCTACTTTCAGTGAGGGAACCTCGGTCTCCCTCAGCAGAGTGGGTGGTTTAGAGGACATTGTATATGACTCCGTCCTTAAGGAACATGGGTCCGTCTAACAGCCTGGATTTACACCCATATTGGCTGAGAGTAGATACTTTTATTCATATGAGTCTGGGCCAGTCATTGTTTCTCCAAAAATATTAAAAAAAACTAAAATGCATAAAAATTTGCAAAAACAAAAATCACAAAAATATTCACTAAGGAATGGTGTATTCCTGACACATTCACATTCACTCAAAGCTTGAGGATTTTGAGGACACTTGATTTCTGTGATCTTTAGAGTCTGAGCTAACATGCCTTAGTCATTAGGGTTTTTTAACTTAATTATCCACACTTCCTAGTTTGAAAGATTCGAGCGTTATATTGCACTCTCCATCTCTACCTTCAAAAGAATATGATCAGCACAATCACTTTCACAACTGCATGATTGATGAGATGAGTTGAGCTATCACTTGAGGAACTAGGACTAGAGATTTGAATTTAGACCCGATCTAATGATGCTCGAGAATGGGATAAAGTTAATGAAGGCTTCAAAAAACCTGAGTGTCAGCAAAACCTTAGCCAGTATGTGAACAAGTTCACGTGTTATCTTTTGATATTTACCTATGTGCCAGGATGTGATGAAACTTAATGTTGATTGTTGATCAGTGTGCGCCAACTTTTGGTAAAAGAAGTGGAGCTAGCCAAAAAGAAAAGAAAAGAAAGAAATGTTCAAAGAAAAGCTCTATCCTGCAAAGTCAAATTAAAAAAGAGCTTCCATCAATGGCGAGCGCTCCCAAACATTTTTAAAGTGTCCACTTGGAACAAAAGCTAATTAAGACCAAGGAGTCGGGCTGACACTATAAAAGGGCTCTGCATCGTAAGCGATATAAATCTGGGTGTCGAAGGTATCTTAGATACTCAAAAGAGACATACCCCGGTGTACTCCCAGAAAAACAAGTGCAGACGACTCCAAACTCTCTTGACGGACACATTGATCAACAAGCTAAAAATCTACTTGTGTTGAGTAAAAAGGCATTCGAGAGGCCCCTTGTTCCAATGTGAGGGAGAGAAAAACAGACACAATCCTATGCCCTCCATCATCTGGATGTCCATCTACACTTCAACTCTGACAAACTAATGAGATGGTGGACTGAAGACGAAATAGACTTATTCCCTAGGGTTGAGGATGAGGTCTAGAGGAGAGTCTTTGGGACTGGAACTTCGAGTGATGCCTCGACTCGACTCTCATTAATGCAGTACACTAAATTTCATATCCTTATATTATATGTACAAAAAGAGAGTCTGATAATTAGAGAAGTTGGATTCCTTCTGACTAGAGCATGGATAAGCCTAGAATTTAAGGATCGCTTAAATTGAGGGTCTTCAAAAGATTGAGCCTTGAAATCTTCACTTATACTGTCAGGAATTAATCCGACTCCTTCATGCTCGAGGACAAGCATGGTTTAAGTATAGGGGTATGGTGAATCTCGTATTCATCATGCTAAAAATCACTAATTAAATCCTTGGTTTAATTAATCAATAAAATTCATTATTAATTCATTCATTTTATATTGTATTATACTGTATATATTTAACCTATAATTATTGTATTTAATTACCTTGTAATTATTATATTATTAAAACCCCATAAAAATTAGGTTAAACAATTGTTTATAATTTTCCTAACCTTTAAAAAGACTAAAAATGCATAAAAATATCAAAAGCCTGAAATCGGTGTTTTTAACCCCTTAAAAATACCCCAAAAATGCTTTTTGTGCAAATGATCTCTTTTGGCTTTTTGTCCAATATGAAACTTGTAGATCTCATCAAGATCTACAACTTTCATGTTTTGATTTTTTTTCCTAATTCTACCTCTAACTAATTCTTTTCAATTTTTCTTTGATTTTTTATTTATTGATTTTTCTGGTGCGGCTACATGGCGCCCTCTGGGCCGTCCACGTGGCCGCCTCCTCTTCTCGCCACCCGTCTGCTTCCTCCACCCTTGGATCAGCCCAAAACTGCCTCCATCTCTGTCGTCCAACCTTCACTCGACTTCAGCCGTCAGATCTGATCCTAGATCAGATCCTAGCCACTCCCTTCCACCACACCCTGAGCCATTGGATGCCCCATCATCCAACGCCTCTCAGTCATCCATGTCACCTCTTTTTTCTCCCACCATTAGATCCCCCTTCCCATCTCCATCCCAACCGTTCGCTAACACCTTCTTTCGCCACCGTAGGATCAGACTTCTGATCATATCCAACCGCTCCTTCGCGCAATGCCTCCCGCACGCCACGCGTCCCCTCCTCAGTCGTTCGATGGTATGATCCTAACTCTCCAACAACGCCCCCACCCGAGCCGTTGGATCTCTAGATCCAACGGCTACTGTTCATCGTCCTCCTCCATTCCAGTCGTTTTGTCACACCGCTGCGCCGCCCCCTTCCTATTTTGGAAGACGCCACAGCCACTCCCTCCACATCCTGACGGCTGATCCACGTAGCCCTATCCTCCGCCTCCCTCGCATAAACCCCTTCGACCATCGCCAACACTTCCAACCTCCAAGTCGTCTGTTGCAAAACTCCGCCTCACCACCTGAAACGCCTCCACCTCCTCCTATAAAATCAACCTCTCCGCCCACCGTCGCCTTTGTCTACCATTCAACGGCCTAAACCCTAGCCCCTCTCCTCCTCCCTGTGACAGACGGAGGAGGACGAGGGGTCATCATGGTCTCTCGGCCAGGTGTCGACCCACGGTCAACCCCGTCCATGCTGTGGCGGCTTCGCCACCGATGAGCTCCTCGGAGTGGCTGCCCGAGTCAGAGCAATGACACGAGCCCCAACAGAGCTCAACCCAAGCCAACCATCCCTCCGCCAAACATCTTGCCCCGGCCGGGTAGGGATGGGCATTGGGCTGGGCTGTCCCGGCCCAACCCGAAGTCCGGCCCAAAAAGCCCGGCCCGATCCAAGCCCAAATGAATAATGGGCCGGGCTTGGGCCAAACTTTTAGGCCCAAATTTATTTTGGGTCGGGCTCGAGCTTTGCTTGGCCCAGCCCGAACCGAACCGAGGGCCCGGCCCGAATGCAAGCCCGATTGTAGGCCCGAAAGGAAGCCCGCGCCCCCTTGGGCCTTAGACAGGGAGTGCGTCAACGGTATTCTGGAAAACAATGACCGTGGCCTCTCCCCTTCCCATATTCTGAAGCCCTTCGTCCCTTCCCACACATGCCTCATCCCCCTCCCTTTCCTAACCGCGCCTCCTTCTTGGGCGATAGCCCTAGTACGCCATTGCCCTTCTCCTTAGCTCGAGAGGTCTGAGTTGCCGCTCCTCCTCGACTTCTTCACACCCCCGCACAACTGCACCTCCTCCGCACTGTGCTAGCCGCACCTAGGGTTGGAGCCGCAGCCTTGCCGCCTTGCCGGCTTCCAGCCTTCCACTGCTCCTTCGCATCGTGCCAGCTCAGACTCCCAGACACCGCCTAAGGTGAGCCATGTGCTTCTAGGTTTCTATTCCACGTGTCGCTACATGATCTGAATCTTCATTTAAGATCCGTTCACCAGCACATTTTTTTACAACAATTTACGCATCGATGATTTTAATAGATTGCCAAAGTCTGAACTCATTTGAATTGAAACCATGATACTTTTTCCTTTAATTTTCTATCACGTGATACTTTTCTCGGTTAATTTTCTATCAGTCTCTTATCCCACAATACTTATATGTAAAGCAAAACCAAACTAATACTAAAGTTGTTTGCCACATCAAGTGAGATCAGCTACATGGTCTTTCTCATCCAGAAAAATCCTTATGTGGTCATGCCCAAGCTTAGAAACAGTAGGATTTATCTATATTGTGAAAAATAATCAGCCTATTCAGTCATTTTAGGAGCACTAATTTTTTTCTCTGAAACATGATAAATTATTGCCAGATATGCATGTGGTTTGTGATGCATGGTGTAATTGTCCTGAAATCGGATTCTCCACTTCCCTTACTCCTTTATAGGTCTAACAGAAACTTGTGCTGGCACATTGGTTTCTCTACCAAATGAACTATCAATGCTGGGAACAGTATGCAATCTGGCAGAGAGAAGACCTTATTTTCTGGATATTACTAAAGGGAAGATCTCACTAAAGAAGTCTTGATTGATGGATGGTTTCATACATGTATGTCATTTACATTTCTCTAAAAAAATACCAATAACTTTTTAAGACAAGTAAAAGTTAAAACTTGGTTGTTTGAATTGTAAGGCTTTCCGTATTTAACAACTTTTACTTGTTTAAATCATGATATTGGAGATGGGCTGGCCCGGCCGAAGCTCGACCCAAAGAAATTGGTCGAGCCTGGGCTTGGACAAAAAAATTATGGGCCAAGGTCCGGCCCAAGGCCCGAATTTTTAAGATGGGCTTGGGCCTGGGCCCTTCAGGGCCCGGCCCAGCCCGGCCCAAGCCCATCCCTACGGCCAGGTAACTTTCTGTATTTTTCTTTGATATCTCCGAATTATCTCACCGCCTACGATCATCATCGCAACCGCCTAACCACCTTCGCATCTTCGCCATTCACCAACGACTCTCGTGCCATCATTTCCTTCCTCCAGAACCCCCTCACGATCCGACCCCACTCCTCCGTTGTCACGGCGGAGGACATCCCATAGTCAACACCTTCTTCATCTCCTCCCGGCTACCATCTCACCCCATCCCACTCGCACTTACGCGCACTTGCTTCGGATATTCACACCTAACGCCTTGCGGGTCGAAGACCCTTCAATGGTCGGAGCCCACGAGTCTACTCCGATCTCGTGCTTCTTCTCCAACGACCTCCCTTCGCCTCGCCCCTCCAAACGATGGCAGAGCTCCGCCTCACCCCCACCAGCTTCGCCCGGGCCTCCGCCATCCTCCTTGATCATCAGGCGGTACCCCGGGGCACGGTGGAGCTTCACATGGCTCGTCGGAGCACATCCTCGTCCGGCAGCCAGCGGCGGAGGAAGAGGAGCAGCTACCGTACGATCGTTTCGATCAGACGGTCTACATGTTGACACGTGTCCATACCAAGCCTAGTATAGAACCAACAGCCTCGGACTCCCCGAGCCTCTCAACGAGCCATCCACGCTAGCCACGTGTCGCCAAGCCTGCGAGCGCCCCGAGCCTGGCCCCCTCACGTGCTCTGCCCGTGGGTGTTGGGTAAATTGCTGGAAAGATTCCGGACATTCTGGAAATTGCATATTGGTCCTCGAGGCGCGTGCTTCACGTGCGCGCCTGGGGTATTTACATGGAGGCCCTCGCGAGCTTACACATTTACAAAAACGCCCCCCCCCCCCCCCGCGCATGGAGAAATTACATATGGGCCCAGGCGGTTTTTGCAAATTGCAAATAGGTTTGTAATTATTTATCGCTTTATTTCCTGAATTTTATTTACATTTATGTCCCTGCATTATTTTCTTCATAACTTGAGCATCGTAGGTCCTATTTACATGATTTTAGTGTCGTTTTGATCCTTGTTTCATCATCTACTTCATGGCATATTTAATTTTCTCATCTGATATCATTTTAAATGAAGTGATTTTTTATTTTAAATGTTGTTCTTGCTCTACAAGTCTTTGCCCTGAATTGATGATTGCTCATATTTTTGTGCTCAATTCGACTCAAATTTCAAACCATATTCTGTTGCTCATTTATGAAACCTTTCTATGGCATACTTGTCTATCATCTTTTGCATACTCATACCCTGCATTTCACATTGAATTATTGTTAATGCATCATCTTATAATTGCATGAAAATCAACTACAAAAATGCATGCATCATCTAAGTGCATTGTAATCTGCATGAAGACCGTAGAATTGAGAATTATTCACACATGCGCTTAATTGACCAAAATACGATAGACAAAATAAAGTAGCTCATGTCCCTGTGTTCGACCTTGGCAGACTTGCCAAGTAAAAATATTCCACAACATTCAAAGATTGAGGTTTTTTCTGACCGAAATTCATCTCCTATACTACTACAATTCTCTATTATTAAAGAAGCGATTTTCGAGCTTCATCACTTGATGACGCGAAATCCGATGGGTTAAGAGATAAATAAAATTCACAAGTCGGTCTCAACCACTCGAATCGGTCAACGAGAAAAATATTTAAACCACTCGAAAAATTAAGAAATTCAATGTAAGCGATTTTCGCTATTCTTTTTACCTGGTATAGCGACCAGGGTCGAACACAAGGACCACGATTTAAAAACTATGCAGTCAATTTTCAGAATTAATTTTTAGTGGTTTTTTTTAATTTTTTAAATTTTTTTAAATTTTTGAAACAAGCACAAAAGATAAACAATACACAACACCACACTCTTTTGGTATTTTCCAGAAAGGACAAAAATATTCAGAAAATTAAAAAGAAAATATTTTTGTGTTTTATATGTTTTAAAATGCTTTTGGTAATTTTCAGAAAATTTTCTGATATTTTTTGTGATTTTATAAAAAAAATGAAACAGTGGAAAATAAAGAAATCAATGCACAGCCAAGAATCTTTTGCAACTTAAAAATCCTTTAATTGTCCAAAATTCTTGTAATTTATTTTTAAGATAAACTACAAAGAAATATCTACAATCAAAAATTGAAATCACAATTTTTTGATTTTTTTCTAAAATTTTCTACAATTTTTTTAGAATTTTCATTTTTCGCAATTTTTTTAGTTTTTATAAAGAGTTAATGCATAAAAATTGGTCAGAAATTAAAACACACCAAAATACACCTACATTAATTTTTTTGGAATTTTTCGACAAATTTTCTATTTTTTATGAATTTTCTAATTTCGGGCAATTAAAAAGACATTGTTTTTTATTTTTGAAATATATCAAATGATAATAAAAATTGATGAGAATTTTATACAATGACTAACATTATAGCAAGAGCACACGCAATTTTTTTGAGAATTTTTCGACACATAAAAACATTTATTTTGATGAAAAATGCATGCAAAATTAAAGTCTGGAAATGCAGTACATGGACTAACTTGCAATTATTCAAAGTTTATGCATGAAAAGATAACAGAAATAAAATTCTGGGGAAAAATTGCAATTTACCCAGTAGCACATGCCACGCGCGTGACTTTCCAGAGTTGGGGGTACTTTTGCAAATCTCAAACCTTCAGAGGGCTGGGATGCAATGTTTCCAAATATTTTAATATTAAATCAAACCCCCCTAGAGTTTCCTGTTGAATCATTCGTTTCAAAAGCCAGAGGGCAAGGGCTTCCACCGCCGCCCAAGGGGGGCTGCGCACGGGGCTCGAGGAGAGGCAGAGGACGCCAGGGCGGGCTACGGGGCGAGAGCCGGCGGTCGGTGGGATGACGCAGAGGGGCCGCGGCGGCCGAGCCACGCCGCTGCGAGGAGGACGGAGGGGGGGGCGCCGCGTTGGGCTCACGTTGGGCTGAGGGCAGCAGTGCGCGGGGGCCGCGCACAGAGGAGCGGGGCCTGGAGTCGCGGGGCCGCGGAGGAGGAGGCGGGCCGAACGGGGCTCGTTGCGCGTTGGTTCGCGCAGAGGCGAGCGGAGAGGAGGGGTCCCGTCCTGGCTGGGGCGCGGGTGCCTGGCGGAAAGGACAGGCCTGGACGGGCACCGCCTTTCTGGCAGTTGAGGTCGGCGTAGGGGCCCTGGAGCGGGACGGCGGGGGCCGCCGCGCGGCGGAGCGCGGCCACGCGTCGGCGAAGGGCGCGCGCGGAGGTCGGTAATTACCAGGAGGCGCAGGGGCAGCGCGGCTGCAAGCAGCTTCTTTTTTATTTTTTTATTTTCCGTATATGTATAAACAGCAAAAATAATAAAAAAATTATTTATTTTTTATCAGCAATGTGAACATGAGCAAAAAGGATTTTTTTATTGTTTGTTTGTTTTTTTAAAAAAATATATTTTTTTAGATGAACCTGCAAAACAAATATTAGAGAGAAAAGCAAATATATTTTTTTAAATTTTTTTATTTATAAATAAATAGAATGTGTGAAATGATCGGATCTTGGCGTAGTGAGAGATAGATCCAGGGACCCGACCTCCGTGTGTGGTCGGGTGTGATGGGTTGTGCGAGATAGAAAGTGAACTGGAGAGATCACGAGATGAGGTGAAAAATTCGGTGTCGGACGAAAAATGTGTGGTGAATATTTTTGTAATTTTTGGATATAAAAACTAATCGAATGGGATCAAAAAGATTAGACCTGCGATTTATCTATGAAAAATGACAAGGAATAAAATGGATCTCACCTCAGGGCTCGGAAATGCCATGATGGCCTCGACGAGGGCTGGCGCGCAGTCACCGGACGGCTCAGAGGCTAGGCACCCTTCTTCAACAAGACGGCTCTCGGAGATCAGGCTCCCCTCCATTAAAGATTGATCAACGAATAGCGAAGGAGGCGGAACCCATTAAAAAGAGAAGAAAAATTAAAAAGGAAGGTATCTACAAATAAGGAAGGTGTTTATTGGGTGAATTATAAAAAAAAATAAATTAATAAATTAATTAAATAATTAATTACGAAATTCAAAATAAATAAATTAAATAAAATAATTAATGAAAATCAATTAACCACCTTAATGGTGACCATTAAAGGCATAAAATCAAATCTTTACATGAAAGGTAACTTTTCAAATCAAATAAAGAATTAAATAATTAAATAAATCAAATTTCGTAATTAAATTAAATCAATTAATTAATGAGAGATATTTTAATTTTTGGTGATTTTTATATAAGAAAGTTGGTTGTATACAAATATTATATACATATGATACAATATACATATTTACAAATAAGGAAATAAATTTTATATCGCTTTTTAATTTTTTTAAAAAATTTTTTTAATTTTTTTTATTTACAATATTTTTATTTTTAGTAAAAATAATATTTATAATTGTGTACATTAAAAATAAATATTAATAAATATGTACAACAAATATTGGTTAAACTGCAAAAAACACCCCAGAAAACCGACTTTTTAACCGTAACTCCAAAAATTATGAAACCACAACCATTTGAAAGATTAATTTAGAGTGTAATGGAAGTGATTTTGATTCAATTTGAGCTCGTATGGAGCCGGAATTGGTGTTTCAATTATCGCTTTGCGGCTTTTTCTGGGTGTGATTATTTGCAATATATACATTATTTTATTTTACACTTATTTTTATTATTTACAGCACATTTTTATTTACAACTTTTGTTTACAAAATAATTAATTCGAGGTCAAATTATGTACAAATAAAATAGTACACGTTTTATACAAATATACATGAAAAATATTCACAAAATATTTTTGGATTTTTGAATTGCAGACCCTATCTCCCCCTATTTTATTCCTGGTTGATCACGTCAAGTCTTGACATTCTCTCGGGGTTCGGGTCAGTCTGCATTTATTGCATAAATACCTCCTTTCTTTTTCTTTTCTTTCTCTTTTTTCTTTATTCTTTTATTTATGTACAAAAAGTGTTAAAATGCATATTTAACAAATGCATGCAAAATGATAATTTTATGAAATTAGTAAGTATTTACAGGTGTTTAACTACGGAAATGAAGTTAAAATAAAAGAATAAAGGTGATGAATCGTGGATTCATCATCACTCATCAGTTTGATACCTATGTAATTCAAACAATTTTAAATGTTTTTTTATTCTTATAAAAAGACATCATGATGCTTCTCTGTTCTTCAAGCATTTTCTTGCTTCACCAAATAACATTGAATAAATTTGTGAGCCAAGTCAAACACGTATACAGAGAGAAAATATGCATTTCTTCAACAACAACTTATTAGTCAAAAACTTCGTCATGTACATAATTTCTGGTCGCAACCACTAACTGGTCACGGTCTTCTCATTGACGACCTCTACGATAATCTCATCTGCCAAGCGTAGCATGATCGTCGAATGCACTTTCCCTTCCTACACCATCAACTCGGAAGGCTCGAGTGTCTTTGCTCTCTCTTGGTTCAATAGTGCCCAGATGCCCTGCTATTTCAAAAGGACACACAACTTGATCTACCATAAACTGTATGTGTTCCTCCCTATGAACTTCTTGATCTTCAGATTGTGCGATGTCATCTGCTTGATGATCCTACCGAAACTTGATGATTTTATACCAGTTTATTGCGAGTAGCAGAAGTAAATATACATAAACACAATTTTTTTGAAACGATAAAGGGAGGCGTCCCAAGTTGGAACCCACCGCAACTTATATTAATAATATTGGTAAAGTAAGGCACAATAGTCCGGGTGAAACAAAGTGCCTTGCAATGCTCAGGTACATTTTGTGAATAGAAACATTGATCGCAGAAGATGAGTTTATTCCACACACACCAAATGGCCCAAAGCATCGCAAACGGTTTGGAGCAGTCCTTGTGGGAATTGCCACAGTACGTTCGAATGGAATTCTAGAAGTCCATATTATCATCCACATTCAGCCATGGAATTGCCCTCGACAGGCAAACCTAAATCGAGTGATCACATTAAATAAGAGATGGTCCATGTCCTCAACCTCCTCGCCACACAGGTCACATAAATTGTCATCAACCCGTAAGATCATGTATCGACATGCTTCGGTACGAATGCAACCATGCACTACCAGCCACATGAAGACCTTAATTCTCCGAGGTATCCTACTAGCCTATACCATCTTCAAGTCACGTGAAATATCCTCGCGTTGAGCCAAAACCTCATTTGTGAAAAACGATTATGCTTTCTTCATACTAAACGACCCTTCCGTCCACCTGAAGTGGTCCCTGCCCACAGATGGGTCCTTCTCATAAGCCATCTCTCCCTATAAATGTAAAAAGTCCTCCAACCTTTGCTCAGAAAACTCAGCCACAAAGTACGGAGACCATATGTTATGCGACTAAACCTGACTAATAGAAGCCTCTTTATCCTCAGCAATTGCCAAAAGACGAGGGAAACGGTGCCCCAAAGTACCATCACCCATCCAGTCATCCAGCCAAAATCTAAAGCACTCACCACTACCAAGAATCGGTTGCATCATCTCCGCCATCTTAGGTATAATCTTCCTAATGCCCTGCCATAAGGGGGATGGGAAATGTATAACAGTAGTATCGAAAAAACGTTTAATGTTGTAAATCCTTCTCAGAAGACAACAAACCAAATCATCTGATTCGCCACACAATCTAACCAACCATTTCACAATCAATGCCTTATTCATGCAATCAACTTCTAGAACTCCAAACCGCCATTCATTTTCGTGGAGGTAATCACAGACCAATCAACCAAGTGAAGACCGTTCTTATCATGCATCTCGTATGACCAGAAAAACCTTCGCGTCAAAATCTCCAATTTCTTGTGAATACCGCTTGGCAACAATTTGGTTGAATAAAAAAACACGAGTATCATTGAGAGCACGTGCTTGAGTAAGATCAGCTTCCTAACCTTGGATTAAGCAAATCGCTGAAAGCACGCACAAGCACAATCAATTAAGCAAAACGCAAACACATATTTACGAGATCACCGATAACTGAACTACGTCCTTGGGCGGCAGTGATTGGTTTTACTATTTGTGTAGAAGAAGAAAATATAGATGATACAAAGAGCCCTAACATTTGGGAGTTCATAAACTACTCCCAATAGAAAGGGATCCCTGATGCAAATGAATTCATATAGCCATGTTTGCTAGAGTACAATGCGACAGGGGGTGCGTACAATGGTTCTTCTACTGGGTTCAACAGAATAGATGGTTAGAATTTCATGGCATAACAAAAACGGGCATGCAACCTCCTTTGAAATTAAATCTTTTGTATCCTACAACCTGCACATAACACACTGCCATGACCTCAAAACCATAAACATATAATATCCTCGAAACCACCTTTGTGCACAGAAAGTCGTGTCTCCCTCATTAATCAAGAACCACCGTACACTCCATTCGCTATCTCTCACTGTTGCCCTTCTTGCCGAACATAGTCCTACATTGTATACTTATAAAAGGCAATGATGGGTTGCACTTGCATAAGTGGGAGAATACTTTGATCAAGCTTAAATATTTTATTTGGTTGTCCATGATTTAATTATGTGCAAACCCAATAAATTGCAAGGTCGTATTTCCTCGAATACGAACATTATATAATTGTTATAACACCCATAGCATAGTCCCATATGAAAAAATCACAAAATCTATATGAGATAAGGAATATTAATGAGAGCATGGACAAGCATTCTAGATGGTGTCCATGAATCTCTTTAGTTCCAAAACCTAACGAGTGTTTAGGTCAATTTTCAGCAGTAACGACTTGAGTTTAAGCCCAAGATATTGCAGCATGATTGTTGACATGTAGAATACTAGCTAAACAGACATAATTTGTAATAAATGTCAATAAAACAAGGCTTTCACCTCTCGAACAACGTATCAAAACTATATCTCTCTGACTAGTGTTGGCTAGTATTTGCTCATTATAAGATGAAGTGCCAAATAGGTGGTACGAAACGCACCCATCTGAGTACCGAGAGTTTCCAAACACCTCTTCTGAATGATATCCTTCGTATTTATTTCAAAGCTCAAAAATCATCATGTACATCAATCAATTATAGGCCATTCTTGATTTCAAACATACCTCCATCCACGGAAAAATAGCATCATTTCCATACTACAACAAATCTAAGAGTGTTATCCCGCCCCAAATGTCTGGAGAGTCAAAGCAGCTAAGGCAAATATTGCAATGATGAATAACATAGGAGCGAGAAGACACCCGGGCATGATCCCCTGTTGGATCCAACCTCCTGTAGGTCTTTCCGTTGACGAGAACCGTGTTGTTGTCCCTCGAGAAACATCAACGGAAAGCTTGGATAATAAATGGATGTTATTAACGTAACTTCTTTCTTTTCAAGCTATTAAGATAGGCGAACGGCTTTTATTGCCACGCGTTGAGAAATCCTCGATAATAAGTTTTTCTATGAAAGACATTTCAATGACATTCGGACCATGAAATCCAATAGTATTTTTCACGTTCTTCTGTTGGAACCTCGGCATGAGGCAATCATTTAATAGTTCCATGTGACCAAACGGAAGTGCTAGCAATCCTCTCATTCACCGACGTGGGATCTCCTCGATCGTAAATTACAACTTAAACACCGACTCAGCGTCGACACAAAACCATGCCAAAGTGCAGCATTTCGATTTCCAACCCTAGCGAACACACGATCCGGTTCAAAATTCGAAGAAGAGATTCAAACAGGAGCTAAAATCAGATGGATCAAATGCGAAAGCCGGATGTGGGAGGAGATCGGACCTGTAGAAGTCCACGGACTTGAGCTTGTTGGCGGACATCATGGCGGCGAGGATCGGAGAAACACCCGGCGACTTAGGGTTTCCGACGACGAGGGACGACGAGATCTGTTTGGAATGCGGGCAACAAATGAAGTCTTATTCTTCTTATTCCTCCTGGCCGGAGCCCCCCCGCGATTGACTGCTCGTGGGGGTATTAAAGTGAGGGAGGGAGAACAGCACGGGAAAGGTTGACGTTGATCGCCACCTGATACCGGTCTCGAGCGAAGGGGTTGGACAAAACCGTGAGGTGATATGGTTGATGGAACACGGATGGCGCGTGCCAGGGGCTCGTTCCGGTAATTTTGTTACATTTAGGAAGTAAATCCTGGGATGAGTTATAAAGCAAGAAGGGATTCGTAAATCAGAATGCAAACGTGAAACTATGATGTATGCTTAGAAGAAGGTATACGTACAGTGAATGCCAGCACTCTCCATGTGTTATGCAAAACTGAATTTGTAAATATTACACTAAATGCATACAGATCGAGAAAACCGCACCTAAACAATATACTATTGGCGGGGAAGAATTGATTGAATTTGAGCTAAGTAGTACGTGTCTATGTGCGTCTCATTATGAATCTTATAAGATATGTGAATCTTCTAAGATATGTGTGGCCTAAATTACAATGGGCACAAACAAATTTGAATCTAAACTACTGTGTGCCTAATCCTTAATTTCGCCACTCAAGTCGAGCCCCACTCTCACCGGAGAGTGAAACAGGTCTCGACACACCACAAATAATGTCCAAGTCTTTTTTTACATGCGCGAGCTCTCAAACAAGAGCCGCTATAAAGGAGCAAGCTAAATAATTACAAAAATTTACAAAAGCTCTCTCGAAGATAAAATAATTCTCCTCGCTCTTCAGCAGTCGGTGTGCGTCGCGTCCGTCGACCTTCGATGTACTCCAAGTCCACCAGATCCTCGCAAGGAAAATAAAATTTATATTAGAGAGATAAAAACAAAATATATATACAAAAATATGAAGAGAAATAATTGCAAAAAACAAAAAAATGGAATAAATACAAGTGGCTCGGGGGTCAGACTACCCGAATAAAGAAAATCTCAATCCAAATTTTTAAATTAATCCCTAAGTCGTTTGCTTCCCCGGCAACGGCGCCATCTGACGAGTCGCTAAATACAATAAATAATTCGGTCACGTTGTACCACGTGTACTTAGCGATTCGGTCAGAACCGAGAGAAGGATCTCCGTGAAGAGTATCTCGGCTTAATTTATATCCCGGGCAAGTCCGGGGTCGAACACAGGGAGGCAAAGGAACAACTTGGTTTTAATTTGAAAACTTAGATCTAGATTCCCAAGCAGTATAGTTTTTTAGATTTTTTTAATGCAAAACAAAGGTGAAAGGCAAATGCAAGTGAATTACGACACTAAGAAAGCATACAACAAGACCAAATTAATTTTAATGCAAAATAGTCCAATTTAGCCAAATTATATTTTTCCTAGAGTCTTAATGCAGAGATGAACACAAAACACATTTTTTATAATTTTAGGGGTTAAAATGCAACAACTAAAAATGCACATTTTTTATGGGTTTTTTCGCAATTTTTCATACAGACGGTAAGCAAAAATTATGAAAAATTTACTGGAATGAAAACATGATGAAATGACACTAAAATATTTTTTTTGGAATTTTTTGACAAAGTATGAATTTTTTATGATTTTTTAGTAAAAACAGAGTGACAGTGAGTAAATAATTTCTAATAAATCCACATTATCAAATTAATCAGATTGTGAATTATCTCAAAGAGATATTTTCATTTAGAATCCAGGAGATTTGAAATTTCGCAAAAAAGATGTACGTGGATTTCATTAAAAATCAAATACTAAATTCACTCTACAAATTATTTCAGGCACAAGACATCTCCACTTTGGATGAAATTTGGACAGTAAGTTAATCATATATCAGGACATCATTCCTAATTTTTGTAGAATTTTTAGAGCAACCGTGTGTGATATATAATTTAAGTGCTCAAAATGGGTAAAATATGCAGAATTTCAGTCTCACAATTTTAATTAATTACCCAAATACAACAAAACTATAAATAAATAGTCAGAATGTTGACAATTAGTTGCTCGTCACAATGGCATTTTTCATTGAACAAAAAGAAGCATAAACGAAGTCCAAATTAAAGTGCGAATACAGGGGTCTTTGTGCAAAACAGAAATTGAAGATTACAATACAAACTGTGTACAAGGGCTTGGTTGTAATTACAGAAACTTTGAGAGAAATGTTTGCAATTTTTACAATAAAATAATAATAAAAAAAATGAACCTTTCTTCTTCCTGGAGCCGATGGGATGAACCCAAAAGGGAAGAGGGCGGCGCCGGCGGCGCGGCCGCGTGCGACCGTGAGGAGGCGGCGGTGGGGCTCGCGGACGGCGGAGGCGCGGGGCCGCGCTCGCGGGCGGCGGCGTTGGACGGTGGAGGCGAGCGGCAGAGGGACAGGAAAGTAGCAATCTTAAAATTTACATGTTCTATGTTTCTGTTTGTTAAGTTTCAAAATACTTTCATTTCAAACAAGATTTATAATGTAGGGTTACTTCAAAATCTAATATACAGAGATTAATTATATTCAATTAAGTTACCAAAACACGTATATAAATTGTCATGTTGCGGATAAGCTTATATATGTTGCCGATTTAAGAATACACTGATGGATGTTGATATATCCATATACTCCCACTATTATATTTGTATTTAAACAGATGTCTATATGAGGATACGAATATGGATCAAGTACGTGTTTTCATTTTTTAGGGATATAGATGAGAATATAGTTATAGTTTTTTTGGATATGTGTGTGTCTATATTGTGGAATTATTGTATGTGTATTGTTATATCAGTGTGTGTAGTAATATATATTAAAATTATTACCTGATTACACACAATATGTTGCATTTTGGAGTCATGTTGGGACATATGAAGAAAAACATACATTTGTGCTATACAAATATTTTTTGTACATGATACTCATTCCATGACTTTGCCTTTTTTTTTATTTTTTTGATGTATCGATAGTGTGGAAGAGAACACAATGAGATACTTTATTCAAGAGATCTATGGGTCCTTATATAGGACATAATACTAGAGAGCATATGGGTCGAAATTTTACACATCTTAAAATCATCGAATTAATGTGGTATAGGAGGTAGAAAACAATCTATCAAAAATCATATTTTTGAATATGCGGCAAATTTTACTTGGTAAGTGTACCAAGTCGAGCTCAGGGAACAATGGTTTTCAGTTGTTTGGTTCAAATTAATATAAGTATATAGGTATGCTAAATTCTAGGTCAGAAAAGAATGTAAAGAGAAATAATTAAAAATAAGCCGAGTTAATATATAATAGAGAGAAAAAGAGATAGATCTGCGACGATGAATTTTTATCTCAATAATCGGATCGATTAAATCTCTAAGTAATTCACATATCTAAGAAAAGATTCGATGAGGATTTATCAATTATCTCTCTAGTGTTGCAAGTTAAGGAAAATTAATCAAATTAATACCACAACATTAATCAAGATAAAAATCCATTCCTCGTTTTTTCCTATTATAATTTATCCCCCAACGAATCATTTGAGTCTTTAATGATCAGGAAATTAATCTTTTATTCTTGGTCCAGGATCTGGACCATAGTTATCATGTGATTCAACGGTCCAGACACAACGTGGAGACGGGCGGTGACGATGGCCTGCAAGGGAAATCACAGGGTCGAAGTTCCTTGCGTACATGCAACGTTGCATCAAAATCCAATGGTGCATGCTCTTCGTTCTCCTCCGCAAGCGATGGCGGAGGGGCGGGGCTCCGGTAAGCCCGCCCAAGCGCCACCGAGGTCTTGCTTCTGGTCTGAAGGTGCAGGGAGCTCTAGGAGGCCAAGGCAAGGAGCCTGGGAGTGTTTCGGAGGTCAGTCGAAGGCTGGAAGGTGGTGCACTCTTGTTGGAGGTGAAGGAACATATCGAAGCTACTTCGCTCCTTTCGATCAATGAAACTCGAGATGACCTGCAAGGTTAGAAATCAAAGGCGAAGTGAGGGAGAATGGAATGGAGGTCCTTGGCGTGTGAGAGGATGCGGAGACCTAAAGCTCAGGGTCTGTGCAAGACATGGAGGCGGAGCGAGGTAGAGGGGGTTGTGGATAAGATTAGAGGTGATGGTGTTGATCTCAGAGATCGTGGGTGCGAAGTGAAACTGATGAGGTGCCCAGATGGACTGAAATGGTGAAGATGTGTGCTTTAAAAAATCAAAAGGGAGCAACATTCGGAAGGGTGCCTGGAGGTGAGCAATGGAGAGGCATATAGAAGACGGATCTCTTGGAGGTGACATCGAGGTGAAGAGGGTGAAGGGTATCGACTGGTGAAGGAGCAGAAGCTCTTATGCCCTGGCTCAAGAGATCCAACGAGAAGGAGCTCGAGCTTTTGCAATTGATGTGGGTCGAGCTGCTGCACGACTGAAGAAGGAGGACAGTGGATTGTACCAAGCCTCGGCCCCATCGTTTCCCGCTGAGGGTTCCTCAGAGCTGTCGCCGGAGAGGAGTTGGGGGTGCAATGTTGGATAGGGGTGTCATGTATGTAGGAGAGGGAATGAAGGGCAGGCGAAGGTAGTGGACATGCAGAGGTTGCATGCATCTAGTAATGAAAGTGATCGGTGAAGAAGAGAGAGTGGAATCCGATGGAGAAAATGGTTCGATGCGATTTGGGGGCGCAAGGGCTGAAGAGGGTGGGGGTTGACCAAAGGCAAGTGTGGGTGTGTCCTAATTGGTCGGCAGTGCCCTAGAGAGATAGTGAGAGGAAGTGGTTGTGGTGGCTCTTAGATGGCCCAATCAGAGATGCCCAAATGCGTTGATCATTGACCCAAGAAAGAAAATAAGAGAAAGAAAAAGAAATAAGAGGGGGCTTCAAATAAAAAGACAGTCAACATGAATTTTGTTAGTCTCCACGAGAGCTGCAACTTTTATGAAGGGCTCAAAAGCAAAAGAAGTCATTTGTACATAAATGCATTTTGTATTTGTATTAACTGCCAATCAATCCCCTGTTTTTGTTTTGTAATATTTTTTGTAATTTTTTATGATTTTTTCGGAAGTTAATAAATATTCAAAAAATAAAAATGAAAAAGGATTAGGGCAAAGAAATTGGTTTTTTACATAAAATGATAAGCACGATTTTCAGTGATTTTCAAGGTGATTTCTTCAAGTAGCACTGGATTTGAAGAACATCCTACCAGTGACCGTAACGTGTTTGCTCCATGTGTTTGCTAGCTCTACTCACAATGTAGGAAATACCCGGTCTAGTGACAGTAAGTTAAAGGAATTTGCCAACCAGGCTTTGGTACCGTGTAGCATCTTTGAAGACATGATCAGTGGAAGTAGAGTGTTTCCTCTGATATGCAGGAATACCATAGGGCTTGCATCCAAGTAATCTGGCTTCAGTCATGATGTCTAGGTAATACCTCTTCGGTGAGAGACGGAGTCCCTCTGTATTGCGTAATACTTCTATGTCTAGAAAATAATGAAGTTGGTCAAGGTCCTTTGTAACAAATACCTTCGTAAGGAAAGCCTTAGTCTCTACTATTACCTTCATCATCATCACATGTGACAACCACGTCATCAACATAAACAACAAGTATGATAGTATCGGTTGGTCGTCTTATGACAAACACGGAGTAGTCAGAGGTTGTTCTCTAGATGCCAAGAGTGTTGATTTCGATAGTAAATATAACAAACCATGCTTGTGGGCTCTTCTTTATACCATATACTGCCTTGCGAAGTCGACATACACACTCCCTCTCGACTTCATACAAGGAGGCAACATCATGTAAACTTCTTCTTCAGGATCTCCGTACAAAAAAGCATTGTTCACATCGAGCTGAAAGATATACCAGCCTTATTTGCTGCTACTGAAATAATAGTATGTAAAGAGCTCATTCGTACAACAAGATAAAATGTCTCGAAGATGTCAACCCATATATCTATGTAAAGCCTTTAGCCAAAAGCCTTGATTTTAATATGTCAATGGATCTGTATGGTGAATGCTTAGTTGTGAAGACATATCTGCATACCACGTGTCTAGTCCCCTTTGGACACTTTACTAGAGCCCACGACCCTTTTGAAGTGAGAGCATCCATCACCTCATCCATTGCCTGCCACCATCCATAATCTTGCAAAGCACTATGACGGTCTTTATGAACATAAATAGTCACGAGAGAATATGTATATCTTCTATCAGTGGATGATAAGCTAGCAGTAGAAGTGAAATGAGACATGGGATGAAAAGCACATTGTCTCTTAGTTCTACGCAGAGCGATGGGAAGCTCCCGAGGATCAACTGAGACAGTAGCGGTAGGGGGAACTTGAAGACGGCATATCATCCTGCAACAAAGGGATGGGTAATAGAACATATAGTGGTGTAGACGTATACTTGTGCTTATTGATGAACACGGATGTCACCTCTTTAAAGTCAGAAATTGTATTATAAGAGATGAAAAGTGATCGATCAAAACCCACGATTCTTGAATATTGTGGAATAATTTTTACTTGGCGAGTCTACCAAGGTCGAACACAACGAACGATGTATTTTAAGCCACACGATTCTAGAATGATTTCAATAATTAATTAAATGCTATATTAATTTATGTGTCGGGAAATAGAATGAACATGAAATGCAATGAAAGAGATGCAATGCAAATAAAATAACAGAGATGATAAGCACATAATTTGTGTTTTGGTTTAATTTTTATCCAATAAAAATAATCAATATCCTCAAAAATTGATCATGTATCAAGAGAAATAAGTATTCAATTCAAATCCAAGTTACACGCAAAAATGACAATAGCTCTATGAATAATCTTGAAATTAATGAGATCACACAATGATTTTATCGGAGAATAAATGGTCTCCAGATTCCCTGTAAGTTACTCCTCAAATATAACATACTATGATCCCATAAAATATCAGGGAAATGAATTTATTCTTCCTCCTCAACTGAGCCCCTGTAGAAATTAAACCCTCGAAGAATATGATCAACAATTCGTCTTCCTTGGATAAGCCCTGCATATATCATTACAATAACAGGTTCCGATCGTCACAAGAAGAATAAGTAATTTAAATATCCTTAATCAAATCCGTGTAGACAAAGTCAGATTTTCTCACTAAAATACGACACAACTATATCAATAAATCAGCCTGAAAAGATCAAATTGAACCTCAATTAATATTCATCGATAAAGATCTCATGATCAGTCCACAAAATATATATAATAAAAGACCACATAATAAGCTTCAAAATGACATATTGTGCACTGAAATCAACGTTTAAGTGAGAAAGTTATGCTAAATTGAAGTTCTATGCATTAAAATGGAATAAAAATATAAATATTCTTCTCAAATGAGTCCCTGGAGGATGTATCTACAATATATAAAACTCGCAGGGTTATGGCGTAATTTTCCAATGTACCACATGTGTTGTGCGTGCCGCTTGCGTGTGGGTGCTCTTTTACAATTCTCAGAAGTTTAAAGGCTTCCCTACAATTTTTTTCTTCCCACGCATGTGTGAAGTACGTGCGCGCGAGGCTCGGATGTGGCGTAGCTGTGGATCGAGTGGAGGTGGAGGCTTGGGAGCCTGAGCCTATACGTGGTGCGCATATGGAGGTTCAGGGGCAAAGGGCAGGCTTGGATGCCCAAAGCTCCACGTGGCAGCTAGGCGAGGCTCGACAGCCCAAACCTCGAGGTAGGGATCAAGGCTCGAAAGGGAAGATGTGGCGCCAAGATGGACGTTGGATCAAGGGTTGGCCCCTGATCCAACGATGGCTAGAGGTCGAGGGCAAGGGTCGGTCGAGGGCGGCGACGGAGCAGCCCAGTACCTATGCGGTGGCGGAGAGCGAGGGGAAGGTGAAAGCCCGATGAGGAGCGAGCGGCGGGGCTCCAGCCGGAGGGCACAGAGACAGATCTCCATCTCAGGCGACACAAAGCTCGAGGCTGAGGGTTCAGGCTGAGCGACGAAGGCGATGGGGTGCTGGAGCGTGAGCTCCGATGGCTTAGATGTGTGCTGCGGCAGAGGCAGGGGCGGGCACCTGTAGGGGTTAGCTAAAGTCGAAGAAGAAAAAAGGGAACATGGGCTTCATGTGCAGGCGATGGACTCGGAGCGAAGCTCTGACCCTAGCGAGGCTGGAAGTGCAAAGGATCTAGAAAAGATAGATGGGAAGTGGAGAGAGAGGAAGATGCAAGGGTCATCGATCGATGAGGTAGGACTTCGGAAGATGGGCGTAGAAGAAGCACAAAATATGAAATTGGGCTCATGTGTATGGATCAGATGGGAAGGGGGTACCTAGAGCTTGCAAGCGGGTTGAGGAAGTCAGATGGAATGTTGTGGTAGAGGCTAAGGAGATTTGTCCTCCTTAACGGTCATCACTCAAAGGTCTCAAAGGTCCCGATGAAAGGGGGCATGAGCTCTACTGCTGGAGGAGCAGCAACTCGATCGGAAATGGTTGAGGATCGCACCTGACTGCCTCCTCATCGTAATTCGATGGAGGTCTCGCCAGTAGCTGTCACTGGGAGCGAAGACCAGAGCTGGAGGAGAAGTCTGCTGATGGTGGATGGTGATGATGGGAGGAGACGGGGAGGCTTTAAAGGATAATTGGACGGTGGAGCATTACGCGAGCATAGGGGTAACGGTCGGAGGCGGTGGGGGTCGCAACGACGAGGATGGAAGCAGAGGTGGCGGTCGTTGCAGGTAAAGGCGGAGGTAGTGGTTACATGGAGAGGAAGGAGGCGGGCGGCTGAGGAAGAGGTTGCGTGCATAGCACATGACCGGGGAGAGAGAAGGGGAAGGGTCGGGTCACGTGTTGTGCATGTAACCCGTGAAGAGAGAGATCGAGAGAGAAATGGAGAGGGAGAGAAAGAGGAAAAGAAAGAGAAAGAAATAAAGGAAAATAGATAACAATAAAATTAAACAATAAATAATAGCTAAAATAAATAAAATAAATAAAATAAGTTTAGAATAAGAAATAAAATAAAATAAGGTTATATTAAATAAGATTAAATTATAATATAGAAATTAAATAAAGATGGAATTAAAAGAAAATCTAAAAATAAATAATAAATGAGGTCAAGTGCAAAAGTGGCCAACATGAAAGTTATTCGTCTCGGCGAGATTTACAACTTTCTTGAAGGACCCAAAATCAAAAGAAGCCAACTGTATAAAACGTATTTTCTGAGTGTACTCTATAAATAATAGAATACGCAATGTATACACTTTGTATTTTTTATATTTTAAATTAGGTTTTAATTAGTGGATTAATTTATATACAATATATACAAATTTAATCTAATTTTTAAGATTTTGTTACAGGTTAAGAAAAAAAGGTGAAATAAAAACTAATAAAGATAAATCATGTATACAATATACAATGTCAAGTCCTTTTGTTTTATTTTTATTTTGTGATTTTTATGGGTTTTGATTCTTTATGTCAGGTTAGTTAATTAGTCAAAGAATAGTTTATAGAGAGAATTAGGTTAAAATAAATGATCTTTTGCACATAAAATAATAAGCTTAATTCATGTTAAAAGTAAGGGTTATTTAATTACAGATTTTAACCCTAAATTCAACTTAGTGAATGTTAATTAATATAATTAAGGAGATTAATTAGTGAATTATTAAGGGGGGTTTGTTGGTATGTCCATATAAAGTAAATGAATCCTAGATTCATCATACCCCTATACGTAGCTCTTTGCTTGTCCCCAGGCAAATTTTAGTGAGTTTGAAGGTTGAATCCTCGACTGTGCATGCACGAATATCAAGACTTTTCTCATTAGGAATCCTAGGATTTCGTGGTCCTAAAATTCTAAGCTCAACCATGCTCTAATCAAAAGGAATCCAACTTCTCTAATTATCAAACTCTTTGTTTATACACATAGCATAAGATATATGACTTTTAATGTGTACTTCAATCATGAGAGTCGAGTCGAAACATCACCCAAAGTCTGGTCCAAGAGTTTCTCCTCAAGAACCAATCCTCAACACTAGGGAATAATTCAGTTCTTGCATCCAATTCACCGTCTCAGTAGTTTGTCGGACTTGAAAGTATATGTAGAAGGCCATATGATAGACGGCATAGGATTATGCCTTTTCTTCTCTACTCACACTGTAACAAGGATCCTCTCGAATGCCTTATTACTCAACATGTATATCCTTTGATTTGTTGATCAATGTGTCCGTCAAGAGGTTTCGAGTCATTTGTACTTATTTTCATGGGAGTACACCGGAGTGCGTCTTCTTTAAGTATCTAATATACTTACACCCGGACTTGTATCGCTTACGATGCAGAGCCCTTTTTGAGGTACTAGCCTAACTCATTGGTCCTAATCAGCTTTGATCCAAGTGGGCACTTGAAATGGTTTGGAGCGTTTGCCTTTGATTGAAGCTCTTTGAGATTGACTTGTAATTGAGAGCTCTTTTCAATTCATTCACATTTTTCTTTTCTTTTTATAGGCTAATTCCACTGCTTTTACCAATAGTCGGTGCACACTGATCAACAATTAGTATGTTTCATCACAACCTAGCACATAGGTCAATATCAAAAGATAGCATGCGAGCATGTTCACATACTGGCTAGGGTTTGCTGATTCTCAGGTTTCACAAAACTTTCACCAATTTTATCCCAATCCTCGAGTATCATAAAATCAGTTCTAGACTCAAATCTCAAGTCCTGATCCCTCAAGTGAAATCTTAACTCATCTCATCAATCATGCAGTTGTGTAA